>CM060255.1:54944719-55039719 GCA_030684275.1 Acipenser oxyrinchus oxyrinchus | reverse complement strand
ATTTATATAACAAGTATTTTGACCTGTGTGTTAATAACATAAAAAATGTTCTCACAAACAAAAGCGACCCGTTCTTTGCAAGAAGGAATCATACAAACTCTACTATTCCCAATTGAGAATAGCACACCCAGAAACAATATGCGGACTCATAAGTAAACGCGAAAGTATATCGTCATAATCGTAGTCATAATAATAATAATAATAATAATAATAATAATAATAATAATAATAATAATACAGCAGCTACTGATAGCATTTTAATATGCTGTCCATTGACGCGTCAGAGAGTCGTAGCCTACTCTTTTTCTGGCCCTTTTCCAGGTTTTTCCACAGCGGTCTGGTTTATGTTTTAACAACATTATGGCGTGCCATATATAGCCCAGGGTACTACAATAAAACAATAATCAAACAGCTGTAAATATTTAATTTTACAATCTCTGGGCCGTTCTCATATGAGTTGGAATCACAGCTAGGCAGAGACTCACACAACGCGCAGTAAGCCCAGTGTCGCACAAACAGCTTCGGAGCGCAGGGAAATCAACCGCCCTGGTTATTAGAACTATGAAGCTGTTATCTCAAATCACCCCGTTAGTGATAATAGATAGTGGAGTCAAACTACGACAGTACAGTCTATATAACCTGTGCTGGCAGATAAACTGCAGCCTGTACCAATTACATACGAAACTGCTATCAGATGGGTTGAGTCAGTAACGCAACTCACAATAATAACACAAAAAATAGAATGTGCAGCATTGAAAAAAAATACCTGAACATCTTGAGAATTAATTAAAATTCTTTGACATTAGGAATTTACCACAAATACTAATAAACCTTTTTTTATTATTTAATGAATGTTTGTATTATTTGTTTATTTAGCAGACGCCTTTATCCAAGGCAACTTACAGAGACTAGGGTGTGTGAACTATGCATCAGCTGCAGAGTCACTTACAACTACCTCTCACCCGAAAGACGGAGCACAAGGAGGTTAAGTGACTTGCTCAGGGTCACACAATGAGTCAGTGGCTGAGGTGGGATTTGAACCGGGGACCTCCTGCTCACAAGCCCTTTTCTTTAACCACTGGACCACACAGCCTCCTTGTATGTATGCATGTATCTATCAAACCATGCATGTATGCATGTATGTAAACATGAATATGTGTATCAAACCATGCATGTATGTATGTATGCATGCATATATCTCTGGTTTTATGTATGTATTTTTTATTTAACTGGAACAGGGTCATTGGAAGCTGTCACCTCATTCTTCAGATATAAAGGCAGGCCAGTATTCACACAGTGACACAGGACCACACAGCTAGAACAGCCACAGGAAGGCTCTAATACTGTAGCAACATCAAGGCACCTGCTGCAAATCTATTAATAACAGCAGCACCCGA
The DNA here is from genome assembly GCA_030684275.1 of Acipenser oxyrinchus oxyrinchus. Taxonomy (NCBI): domain Eukaryota; kingdom Metazoa; phylum Chordata; class Actinopteri; order Acipenseriformes; family Acipenseridae; genus Acipenser; species Acipenser oxyrinchus. Next base: position 55,038,322 of record CM060255.1, on the reverse strand, counting down.
ACACGCGAAGCAGTCTTACTGCACTGAAGTGAATGACAAACTCTTTGGGCCTGTCATCAGCATTATGTTTAAAAACCATCCAAACCATTAATCTTTTCTGGAGGTTGAGCACACACACACACACACACATACACGCGCGCACGCACGCACGCACGCACGCACACACACACACACACTATTAGAGTCCCCTAGAGATACCTAAAACATCACCCCTTTAACTGCAATGAAGAGGAATCTGTGGCGGAAGCACGGTCAGGACGTGTATGTATTGTGATGCAGTGACAGAGAGGTGAAGGATTGAGAGCTGGCATTCATAATGGATGTGTGTAGCTTTGCAGGTCCAGTTTCATGAAGCAGGCAGAATTCAGCTATGGAGGGCTTATTGTCTCCGTTTTTTATTTATCACACATTTTCAAATCTGACCGTTCTCCGGATATGCACATGTAAACAATAACACCTGTTTCTTGAAACTTCCTTTTACCTTCAATTTGATTTCTATAAAATTGAGAAGCTATTAAAAATGCATAGTAATAAAAAACCTGATCTGATTTTCTAAACATCCCCAAAGTGCTTTAAACTATTTGAACCCCATTGCAATGATAAGATCGAGTTGGAGTTGATAGCTTTTTTTATATTAGATTTTGAATAGGGTTACTTTACATTAACTAACCATTAACAAACATAATCAACAACCTTTCCTAATATGACAAGAAGCTCATTGTGATCAGTTAATGCACTCAGAAACGGCTCCTGACATCAAGCGGGCCTGCCACCTTATTATTATTATTATTATTATTATTATTATTATTATTATTATTATTATTATTATTATTATTATTATTATTAATGAAACCAGCAACAGATAATATGCTCTCCTGGTTGTGAAGGTGTTCACTGTGTTCACATGTTGTAGTTTAAATGCAGCATGGAGCACAGCTGTTTTACTAAGTGAATATCTTCCTGATTATTAATGTCTGGGCTCCAGCATGTAAAATCTTGTATCTCTCCAGTGTCAGTGTAAACAAACTAGATTTATGTCGCAAAAATGATGGTACAAATTACCAGTCTTATAAAACCATAAACCATGAACCTATAATCAACAACCCTATGCAATCATTTCAATAGCATTAAATAGCTGTTGTTGTTGTTGTTGTGTGTTTTTTAAAATCTGTGTGCAGTCTAACTTTCAATAATTGAACCTAGTAAATAATGCTGCATGGTTCTAGCCACTGACATCCTTGATAGAATAATACATTAAAAAGCTGCCTCACATTCATGTCAGTACCTTCAGGAGCTCCATTCGTGCTTTATTGTGATTACAATGATTTAAACACCCTCAAAACTCCACAGTGTAATGAATTGTACTCACGTACGAATCTGCCTTGTTATATCTGCACACTTTGTCATTGGAATTGTTTGATGCTTTTGATGCTTTTTGCATGATAAGTGTTTTTGTCCTGTTTGAATGATTTGTCTCTCTTTTTGCCATTGATTTTATTATGTTGTTATTTCTTTCCGCCTGCTCTTGCCAGGTCCCCCTTGTAAAATGAGATGTATATCTTGAGGGTTCTATCCTGGTTAAATAAATTCATGTGAAATGTGTCATTTTCAGCAGTTAGTGAATAAGCAGCCAGATGAAGGTGGTGTGAATGCAGTGAGAAGGCTGGGTAAGTTGGGTAAGACTTGTGGTCATTTCTCAGCTTCCTTCTTCTACATTCTGTACTGGTGTTAATCCTTGCACTATAGCCGCTATCACCCTCTGTGATCACACACTTCAAAGGTGGTTTTATTTGAGGGTGAACACATTTTATGAACCAGAACCTGTTCTTTTATTTTGGTACAAGAGATCCCTTTCTTTTTACCTTTTTTTAAAAAAAATTCAGATTCCCAGTAGTTTAGCCTGTCTGTATTGTATCAAGTGAAGCTCTATTGAAAGCACAGGAATGTTTACAAGCACTCTTCACTGCTGTGAGATTAATACACAGAGATACTCTGACAGGAAAGACCTCTTGAGGCACAGCTATCGTTTTCAAGAGGATCACGTGTGACAGCAGCCGCAGGTAAGTGCAAAGAACTGGGAGGAGACAAACGATACAAGCTGATATAGCAATACCACCAGGGATTAAGCTGCTGCTGCTGCTGCTGGGATATTTTGTTTCTGATAATTGATCTTGCTGTCTGTGGAGAAATCCTGGGAAAAAATTCTTCACAGGGCCTAAATCTTTGAAAGGAGAAAAAACATCGAGAGATGGTGAGCACCTCGAAGAAGGCTTTCAGCGAGACGGAGGGGGTCCCCCAGCCAAATCCATAAAAACCCTTCAAGCACAAAAGCCCCCAAGCACAGTCCTATCTGTCTCTTCATAGACACTGCTCCTGTCCGGTGACCGTGATATTCTGGAGCAATCTGAAGGCAAGCAGTTTCAACCTTTTCATGTACCTCCTCCTCCTCCTCGTACTGTTCCTCATCATTGATTTGGACAGTCTTGGATGCAGAACGGAGCGCTGCTATCAGATTCGTATCAGAGTCTGGCAGATATGCAGTCAGGGCCATTGAAACAGAAAATGACACACACAGTGAAAACACTAGTTAAGATGACTGATATTTCATACCAATACAGATTTGTTTTTAATACCCTATACTGTGTGTTTAGTAAAAGTCTCTAATGCTGTTCCTGCTTAGATCATTTTTACCAGGCTCGCTAACTGAGTGTGTTTTTTTACCACATGGAATGTTTCTGAAAAGACTCCTTAAAGTCGAATTTTCTGAAGTGAGGTTGTTTATACAAATGACCACTGGCTGTGTGCAACCGTCTTCTCTGCGACTTGGGCAACTATGAGTTTCTAAATCGAAATCTGTATACAAAATCACAGTTACAGAGCAGACAGAAATGACATCTACGATACACACCTCTAGTGGTCATAGTGATCTAAAGCAGAAACACCAAAAGAGAATGAGAGGGAACCCAGCTCTCTCTCCAGGTCAATGGCTATGGATAACAAAATATAATAATTCTATCTGCCTTCATGCATACTGCCCCTGTGAGTGTTGTGACATGCAGTAAAAAAGCAAGCACACTGAAATCAAACCCACATCCAGAAAACTGACTCTGTGGCATTAGCTGGCTGGCACAGTTGCAAAGTGCAGCTCAGAGTGTTTCTTTGCTGGGAAGGGGCGTGTTTTTCACACTCTCACCTGTATTGTATAGTCTGTCAGGTGGTATTAACTACAAGCCTAGGGGTTAATGACCCTGGAGGGAAGCGTTACTCACAACAATGACTCCAGTGTCACAACATTGAACTCTCTGCGGAGTGGCTCCCATTCTTCATCGCGCCAGCTTCTTCACAAAGGCACCCCTTTGATGTTGCTGATTTGCCTTTGTACGCAGGAACTATTGCAAACAGGAAATACTGACCTCCAGCATGGTTTGAACAAGGGAATTGTGTATGAAAATACAACATGCGTGACAATATTATTCGATAGAAATATGCATGCTTTAAATACCTGCTGGCTGTGCCATTGTACAGAATAGATAAGGGGTCTGCCATGCCTTCCGGATTCTATGCAGCATAACACACTTAATCAATACAAGATATTCACGTCTGTGTGTACATTAGTGTGCACATTTATTAGAACACCTCAATGTCATTTATATCCTTTATATACCTATCTGCATGAAAACCTTGGTTAGTAATCAGTGATATAGAAACAACACATGCACACGCACACACGCACAAATTACTTTGCATTGAATTGCCACTTGAAGAAGTCCTGTAGTGACACAGCGGCTCTGTTTCAATGATCTAAGCAGCGTTGAATGTAAATATAGCTCCTCTTTAACTCCACATTAATGGAGTCTGGTGTTTACCACCAGGCTTGATATATTGTCCCTCTTATCACTTAATACACAAACACAGGGCTGCAATGAGGCCCGCAGCACGAGAGCAGCAGGGGTATTCCCCGTGCTCGGAATGCGCCCGTGCGTGCGATTCTAGAATCAGAGGGTTCCTTTGTACAGGAAGGGCATGAACAGGGCCTGTATGAGAAAGACTGGCTGCTGCTTTTGATGACAGTAGTTGCCCGGTTTAATGGCCTTTTTCAGAAGTAATGTTCTTACTCCAGGGCAGGACATACAGTTTAGGCAACTCAAAAGAGAATTTCAGAGGGGGAAAAATGACTATTTACTTAAAAGAAAATTATTAACAGATGATAATCTACCTAATGATGGGGCTAACGGGATGAAGCTTCTTGATCCAGGGTCACACAAACAGACGGTGGCTTAGACAGGATTTCAATCAAATCCTCCTTGTCACACAAGGCTACACAAGCACCTAGAGCAGCTAGTATTTTTTTTTTACTAGCCTTAGGAAGTGTGTGTAGGTGGGGTGGGGGGTGAGGGGAGAATTGGTTTGTCTGTTAACAGAAATGTGCGTGCGAGTGTGCGTGCATGTGCCTGTCTGGGTGTATGTGTGTTTACATGTGTGTATGCATATATGTTTGCACGTGTGCATGTGTGTGCGTGTGCCTGTGTGTGTGCATGTGTGTGATTGCAAGAGTGTGTGTGTGCGTGTGTGTTGTAACAATCAAAGTGTGTGATGCAAGCAGGACATGGTTGGGGGATTTGAAGTTCTTAATTCAGAGTTTTCTCACGATTGTTCAAAGCCCAATCCAAGCCCAGCGTATTGCAAGAGTCTTTGTGGAAGTAACATCAGTTAAACGTATTTATTTTTTGATTGATTTATTTTAGTTTTGAGGCTGGGATATCAGGCACTGAGACAGCAATGCTATTGGCTAATTCATTGCATGTTTGTGTTCCTGTTTTGGTGCAGTCCAGCTTGAGAGTGGATATGATAAGTGCTCCGATGAATGGGCCAACTGGTCTTGCTTAAGATCTTGTTATTGAAATAAGGTCTGAATCTGTTTTTATTTAGTCTCATTTAGGAATAAAGAGGGAAATGTTTTGGATGGCAAATAGACTAAACAATAGTCTGTATTTATTAATGACTTGTTTAATGGGTTTGGGCCTGTGTTGGAAAGTTGCATTTCTGAATATACAGTAATGAAAATAATTGGTATCTCTTGTAAATTAAAAGAATTTGAATCCCAACTGCACACAGATTATTATTTTCCATTCATCTTATAGTCCTAATTAATAAGAGAGGCTGCATTCCTGGTAACCCTGCCTGTGTCTGTCTTCCTCTACAATGAGTAGTTTGTTCTTCAGAGATGATGGGTGGTATAGCCTAACACCTAATCGTCAATGTCGATTTAAACAAGCTTCAAAATAAAAACCGGGATTGTCGGGCTGGAGAAGGGAACCCTTTTCCTCTAAACAGTCAAGCCACCTTCATAATTGCAAGCTTCCAGTAACCCAGAACACACTCTGACAGTGTTCTGGTTTTAAGAAAATGATGATAAGATCAGCGATTACGCAGTTTTCTTAAAAAGTATGAACTCATACCCCAAGGATTAACAGCATGCTCCCGTGCTGCTTGGCACCGCGTTCTGTCGAAACCGTTCAGACAGGCAGCGCTGTCATCAGACTCCCCGCTCAGGAGAGCAGGCTGCCCTTTGTATGGCTCCGAACAGCAGGGCTGGTGGAACATCACAAAACGGAAACCGAAATGGGGCTGGGGAGGGGGGAATCCTTAAGGGGCTACTAAAGGAAAGCCTGCATCGAGGTATTCCCAGCAGAACTCTTATCAATAACACGTAGGCTTTAAAAACCTTCAGAACAGTGTTGGAATGTTCTTTGAAAGTGATCACACCATTGCTTGCAGTACAGTCAGTACTGTGTGTGAATTATTCCTGGGATGAATGCGGCGATATTAAAATCGTCAGGCTGTGGAGCGAGAGAGAAGGGCGCTCTCCTTCCACCCCCCCCCGAGGGATTGTGTGTTTAAATTCAACCCTGGTCACAGTGCTTGAAAGGCAATGCTCCCTGGCACCCAGTCAAAGCTTAAGTGAAATGAGTTCTTTCATCCCAGCCTGTGTTCCTTATTGGCTGGGGTCCATGTCCAGAGCACCCCCACCCCTACCCATCCTGTAGAGCGAGAACGCTGAGTGAGGCCGGTAAGCTGGCTGAGAGAGTTAACTCATTCTCCCTGGAGCGGCTTGGCATCTCAGCCCACTGAACTGAACTGAGAAGCTGTAACCGCTAACCTTGAGGTTCAAAGACCAGTGCCTTACCATTCAATTCAAGAGCATGCTCTGCAGTGGAAAGGTCAGTATGGGTCTGATGCTGCTGATGTCGGTATTATAAACTCACCAGCCTCCTGGAGGAGATCCATTCCAGCCCTCACGGTGGAGGAGTCTTGATGTATATGCAGATCAGTTTTGAAACTTTGTTTCTGGTTCGGGAGAAGAGACGTATGAGTCACTCATATACCTTCCTCTTGTCTGGACTTCCTCTACCCCTTGGTCTTAGTGTAAATTCTCAACCACACATGGCGTTTCCAATGGTTCACTTTGGTTCAGGCTACCTGCAAAATCAATTCAATGAATTCACTTCAGGACTGTAATATTGTCCTGATTTGTCATTTAAACCAGGAAAGTATTGTAGCCTCTGCTTTCTGAATATGAATTGGAAAAGTCCATTCCAAAGGCACCAGTCTATTCCAAAGACACCACTCTATTCCAAAGAGAGTGATAATGAATTGAGTGAAACTCAATGAAGCTTGAAAGTGTACAATGCTAAATATGCCCGCCTGTGTACTTTACCCTGCCTTCACTGCGCTTTACTACACCTTGTGAAGGCAAGCCATCACAAAGCAAGCACGAGAAGTGCATAAGCATGGCTTTGAAAATGAAAGGGATATGTGATCTTTGTAATGTAGTCAGTGATTTATGTGAGGTCATTGAAAAAGAAATGTGGCTTGTTTTCATTTCAAAGCGTTTTAGTATAAAGACTCCGCTGGAGTGAAACTAATTGTCCATGGCCTGTAATTACCTGCCGCCTTACGAATAATAAAACAGAACAACGCAGAGAACAAAGGAAACAACACAGAACAACATCCGAAGCCTGGAGATTGCATTCTACTGCACACTCCCAGTGCTAGGAACGCTTCTCTCTAGCCTGGAGATTGCATTCCACTGTGTACTCCCAGTGCTAGGAACGCTTCTCTCTAGCCTGGAGATTGCATTCCACTGTGCACTCCCAGTGCTAGGAACGCTTCTCTCTAGCCTGGAGATTGCATTCCACTGCACACTCCCAGTGCTAGGAACGCTTCTCTCTAGCCTGGAGATTGCATTCTACTGCACACTCCCAGTGCAAGGAACGCTTCTCTCTAGCCTGGAGATTGCATTCTACTGCGCACTCCCAGTGCTAGGAACGCTTCTCTCTAGCCTGGAGATTGCATTCTACTGTGCACTCCCAGTGCTAGGAACGCTTCTCTCTAGCCTGGAGATTGCATTCTACTGTGCACTCCCAGTGCTAGGAACGCTTCTCTCTAGCCTGGAGAGTACATTCAACTGCACACTCCCAGTGCTAGGAACGCTTCTCTCTAGCCTGGAGAGTACATTCAACTGCACACTCCCAGTGCTAGGAACGCTTCTCTCTAGCCTGGAGATTGCATTCCACTGTGCACTCCCAGTGCTAGGAACGCTTCTCTCTAGCCTGGAGATTGCATTCTACTGCGCACTTCCAGTGCTAGGAATGCTTCGCTCTAGCCTGGAGATTGCATTCTACTGTGCACTCCCAGTGCTAGGAACGCTTCTCTCTAGCCTGGAGATTGCATTCGACTGCGCACTTCCAGTGCTAGGAATGCTTCGCTCTAGCCTGGAGAGTACATTCGACTACGCACTCCCAGTGCTAGGAATGCTTCGCTCTAGCCTGGAGATTGCATTCTATTGTGCAGCGCTCTGCTGCGGTGTGGATTCATGTAAATCATTAGCTGGGATTGTGTGGGCTCCACTTCACTGTATAAGTGATGTCTTCTCTCCGAGACGCCCTGCCTTCACTATGTTAGTTCTCTTTCATCTTGTTTTGTTTTTTTTCTTTGTAATTTTTTTTTAATGGAATTCCACTTTTAGAGACAAGAAAAATGGATTATCTTTATACCCGACCTTCTGAAAAGACTTTTGAACATTTCTTTTTTCTGTGGAAAAGGTATTGAAAAGACTTTCTAGATAGCTGCAGTAGCTGAGGGAGGGGGGAGGTTTGTGTTCCTGCCTGGTGCAGAAGACAGATCTCATATCTGATCCTGCATTTGGGTTCCGCAGAAATTGATAGGGGTTGTAATAAGAGCAGCCTGGGAACAACAACGAGTCCGATGGAAGCTTGAAAGCAGCGTAGGGCACCTTTGGGAAGGTGCAGTGAAGAGAAGCTGGGTTATGAGTGCCGGTGATAAAAAAAGCCGACACGGAATAAGATCACACTGTATCAGGTGCAAGTAGAGTACCTGACGAGGACCAGAGAATACTCACTTCATACAATACAGAGGTTTTATCAGCATGACACACGCACAGAGAATACTCACTTCATACAATACAGAGGTTTTATCAGCATGACACAGGCACACAGAATACTCACTTCGCCCTCATTTGCTGGAATCTCCCCACCCCCTTTTCTGGACTCCTCCCCTTGTTTTTGATAATATTGAAGTTGTGAATTCCATTACAAACTTACCTGCTGGAAGTACAAGGGGTGCTGTTAGGAGTAAAGATGAAAGACACCAAATTCTCCAAAGCAGAGGAAACATTCTATTGCAATTTGCAATTTGTCACTTCTCCCATCCATGCTTAGTTCTTCCTTTATTCTTGCATTGTGGGGTGTTGCATGTCTTGCTGTCTGCTTTATGGTAAGGTAATGCAGATGATTTATATATATATATATATATATATAAATCACAGGAGAAAGGATGAAGACAGGATGAAGACTGAGCCATCGAGAAGCAGTGCTGTACAGGATGAAGACTGAGCCATCGAGAAGCAGTGCTGTACAGGATGAAGACTGAGCTATCGAGAAGCAGTGCTGTACAGGATGAAGACTGAGCCATCGAGAAGCAGTGCTGTACAGGATGAAGACTGAGCCATCGAGAAGCAGTGCTGTACAGGATGAAGACTGAGCTATCGAGAAGCAGTGCTGTACAGGATGAAGACTGAGCCATCGAGAAGCAGTGCTGTACAGGATGAAGACTGAGCCATCGAGAAGCAGTGCTGTACAGGATGAAGACTGAGCCATCGAGAAGAAGTGCTGTACAGGATGAAGACTGAGCCATCGAGAAGCAGTGCTGTACAGGATGAAGACTGAGCCATCGAGAAGCAGTGCTGTACAGGATGAAGACTGAGCCATCGAGAAGCAGTGCTGTACAGGATGAAGACTGAGCTATCGAGAAGCAGTGCTGTACAGGATGAAGACTGAGCCATCAAGAAGCAGTGCTGTACAGGAAACACAAATACACTTCATCAGGAACAGTGTCTTCAAACCTGGTTCCAGGAGACCGGGACACCAAGTTTGAGATTGCTGTATCAAACCCCAAGTCTCCCCTGGTGTGCCGTGCGGTGGCCTGAAACCTAGTCTTCTGAAACCAAGTTCCAAGCCACAAAGTGGCTCTGTGTTCCCTCAGCTTAAGGTAGACTAAAGAGCAGATAATTCCACTTTGTGTTGCAAAGAAAGATCTATTTTCCTGGGTGGAAAAGGGGGAGGAAGTTTGCTAAAAAAAACATTTACTGAAAGCTCTTTGATTTCAGCGTTGGTAACCAGCCCATTCTGGAAGTGTTTAACTTTGATGTTTATATATTTTTTTTAATATAAGGTTACATACAGTAGGCTTATGTAACTTTAAAAACATGATGTTTTGAAAACAGCACCTAATGTCATATGGCTTCAGTTATTCTGCAGATCTTCTAAAATTATTGCATTTCCCATTTCGAATATGCTGCTGCTAAAACAATATCCCTAATACCATGAATCAACTTGGCTTTGATAGAAAGAGCACCATAAAGGTTCTCCTGTCAGCCTTTTATTTTTTATTTTGTATTTCTTTCTTTCTTGGCTCGATCCAGCAAGCTCAGCAGCCCCCTGGCCCTCCTCAGTGCATTCAGCAGTCCCCTGACCCTCGTCGGTGCATTCAGGAGTCCCCTGAACCTCCTCGGTGCATTCAGGAGTCCCCTGACCCTCCTCGGTGCATTCAGGAGCCCCCTGACCCTCCTCGGTGCATTCAGGAGTCCCCTGACCCTCCTCGGTGCATTCAGGAGTCCCCTGACCCTCCTCGGTGCATTCAGGAGCCCCCTGACCCTCCTCGGTGCATTCAGGAGCCCCCTGACCCTCCTCGGTGCATTCAGGAGTCCCCTGACCCTCCTCGGTGCATTCAGGAGTCCCCTGACCCTCCTCGGTGCATTCAGGAGTCCCCTGACCCTCCTCGGTGCATTCAGGAGTCCCCTGACCCTCCTCGGTGCATTCAGGAGTCCCCTGACCCTCCTCGGTGCATTCAGGAGTCCCCTGACCCTCCTCGGTGCATTCAGGAGTCCCCTGACCCTCCTCGGTGCATTCAGGAGTCCCCTGACCCTCCTCGGTGCATTCAGGAGTCCCCTGACCCTCCTCGGTGCATTCAGGAGTCCCCTGACCCTCCTCGGTGCATTCAGGAGTCCCCTGACCCTCCTCGGTGCATTCAGGAGTCCCCTGACCCTCCTCGGTGCATTCAGGAGTCCCCTGACCCTCCTCGGTGCATTCAGGAGTCCCCTGACCCTCCTTGGTGCATTCAGGAGTCCCCTGACCCTCGTCGGTGCATTCAGGAGTCCCCTGACCCTCCTCGGTGCATTCAGGAGTCCCCTGACCCTCGTCGGTGCATTCTCAACACACAGGTTTTACACCCTCCTGACGCTGGTTTAACGCTAATCTGTTTGGACTGCTGTTTCTGCACAAGAGAATAAGTGAAACAGACAGAGACAACAAGGGAAAGAAAAGCGGATTATCCAGTGGAACCCTGTGTGAACACACCATCAAGCTATCAGAAGCAGGAGACAGCACAGAATGCAACCTATGCCGGGGGTTTTAAAAGCTTTTTTTATTAAATCAATCTACTTTGAAAACCGCAATGCACTGTTTTAACTGAAGAGAATGTTAATAAGAAACAGTTTCAAGTTTTTTGAATAGGGCCCTGTTGTTTTCCTATAAGAAGAAACTACACCAGATTGGACCTGTTTGGATCAAGGTCTAAGGCTGGATTTCATGATTCTTCAAAAGGGAGAAATTTAGAACAAAATAAGTCTGCAACCCGATTCTAATTCCAATCGCTGTCTGTGCAGAGAGACTGGGCACATCTGGATGTCGTGTTTGCAGGGCTTAAGAAGAGCCGGCTCTGACACACTCTGCTAACACTTCCCCAGGCAGATCCAATAAGAAAAGAGTTATGACACAAAGCAATGATGTCACAATGGATCAACTGTGCTGAAACATCTGTTTTTCGCAGTTTCTCGAGCATGTATTGGTAAAGACAGGACTCTGGAACAGCCAGTGACCCCTGAGGAATGAGTGACACCTAATGAAGCTGTGGAAGCCCTGCTAATGAATGCTCTTAGCCAGTCACCTTAGAGGTGAATGCTGAGCTCATGTCATGCTTACCATTGGAACAGCGTGCAGTAGTTGAGTGAGGAGCATGCCTATTGTAAAGATCCCTCAAAGGGGTCCGAGTCCTAGCTAGTCTAGCTTGCTTATGAGGGAAAGTAGGTGTATCCTTCTACAAAGACTGAATTTGTGAGATTTTCCTTTTACTCACAGTTTACAGTTGCACACCCCCCTTGTGGTCATATCTATAAATCCCTCAATTCCACCTTCAGGAGTCTTTTCAGAAGAAGGACAGTAGTTAGAAAACCTGGTAAGCAGTGGTCTAAGCATATACAGCACTAGAGCATTAGCTAAAACACACATATTAGGATACTAAACATTCTGAGAAAGCTGAGGACTTTAAGCATTGCTTGAATTGCATAGTTATCAAGCAAAAAATGTGTTATGCACTCCATTGCAAGCAGTCCCCTTTGCCTATATATATATAACACTGTGTGAAATGACAGTCGTCTAAACCACGGTATTTGACATTGCTCCAAACAAAAGCCCACATAGTTGGTGGCTCTGATTCCAGGCTGTGGTTCCCTCGGCTGGGTTGGGAGTCTGAAATAAATCATCCGGGCTTCCTGCCTTCCTTCGGAGGATTGTTAAATCCAACAAAAAGAAGACCGCGTGGTGTCATAGGTCCTACTGGATTGAATAACGGTGCCACCAGCAGGAAACAGCCACAGAAACCTCACCGGGGAGGCTGAGGAGTGTGAGTGTGATGTGCAGAGAGAGAGAGATACACAGAGACACAGGACTTAGTGTGTAATCAATGCTTTTTGTGTATTCAAGAATAGGGAACACTGGATATGGTTTCATAAAATATTGCGTACGGCTCCGTCTGTGAATATTTTCCTTTTTTTACATTTTAAAATCACTTCATAAAACGTGATGGAAATCTTTTTTTGCTTGCTTACTGTTATTATCACACACCTCCCCATATGAATTCACTTGACACACAGCGAGGTCAAGGGAACAAACTGCTGAGCTTATAGTAGCTGGTGAAGGTATAGTCAGTGAAGATGAAAAATCAATAAAAGGGAACGGGATACGTGTTACCAGTCTAGACAGCCGCCCCACTTTAGCCTGCAGTGTAGCCAAAGTGCATTGCAAAGACTGCAGATACTACAGAGAAAAGAAATGCTAAAGGTGCTGCAAATACTTCACATGGAAACAAAGGAAAGTAGCGTCTATATGGATACATCCCAACACGTATTTACAATAAAGAAACTGTGCAGGGGCTTGATTTTATAAAATGAGGATTTACTAAACTTCATATGTATGCTTTATACACTGGCGAAAGCACTGCAGGAATGTGTGTCTTCTTCGTTCAGTTTGACCTTCGCTTCTCTAAAAAACTTAGCTAATGCACCTCAATAACTGTGGAGGAAGCTGGGAATACTAAACAAGGTTCACTTGTGCCCAGCCAGACTTCTAGAGGAAAATAAATATATCATTTGCAGTCCCTTTTAATTTTGCAAACTGTTCTCTTAAAGAAACTAGAGCGCCCCCCTCTTGCCTGGCCCTTGCTGTGCAGACTGCTCATGACTTCACCCTTATTACTTCTTTTAAAATCATTCTGAGCAAACACAAAGGAGTAAACGTCATGGCCTCCCTGACTTTGAGTGGATGAAAATCAGCTTGTTAAACAGCACCTCCTAACATCATTCATAATAATAATAATAATAATAATAATAATAATAATAATAATAATAATAATAATAATGAAGTAGTATAACTCATTTTAACATGACATCATTTCCATCTCATGATACAAAGATATTCTAGATGGCTGGATCACATCAATATCAGGGTTATTATATCCACTTCGCTCACCATTTTTATTAACATTTTTAGAGATTTTGAAACAGTTTGTGTGAACTCTACTCAAGGAGGCTTGGTGGTTCAGTGGCTTGTTACCAGGACGTTCCCAGTTCAATCCCGGTTCAGCCACTGACTCACTGTGTGTGACCCTGAGCAAGTCACTTAACCTCCTTGTGCTCCGTCCTTCGGATGAGACGTAAAACCGAGGAGGTCCTATTGGAAGTGACTCTGCAGCAGTACTTCTGATTCATAGTTCACCCCCTAGTCTCTGCTAAATGGATAAAAGCGACTGCTAAATGACTAATTCATTTATAATAACTCTAAGGAGTTCGAGAAGTTGACCTGCCATAACTTTGAAAAAAAAAGCATTATAAAATAGATGCGGAGATAGGAAAGTTAACATGGTACCATTATGCACATGGTGACTGAAGAGGACATAATAGAATGACAAGTGGAATCCCCATTCACGATCATTGCAATAACAGGAAACGGTGCAGCTTCAATAAACACATTTCACAAATGTTCCCATTCACTGCACAGCCTGGCATTGACTACAACTGACTTTTGCCATTAAAATCCAGGATCTTAAAGGACACTCTGAAGCTCTTAATATATTTAACTTAAGGATGCATCAAGCGAGAGAGAGAGAGAGAAGGAGAGAGAGAGAGAGAGAGAGAGAGAGAGAGAGAGAGAGAGAGAGAGAGAGAGAGAGAGAGAGAGAGAGAGAGAGGTTTGCTGAATGTTTAAGAAGCAAAGCAAGAACAAGCAGCAGCAAAGACCTTCACTGAAAGCATGACCCCTAATCCACACCGTCTCCCCTTCTCCATGCCAGTAACAATACAAGATGCCCACAGAGGGAGCTGCTGGTAATCCTATCCACAAACAAGGCAGCGCTGCTGGAACCAGGTCTGCTCAGCAGCTGTGAGGAAACGGAGACGCTCTTTTCACACGGCTTTATGCTTTAACAATCACCCGTTGTTGTTAGTATCTGGCTCCAGTGCACACAAACGTTTTGGGGTAGGTGGTGAGAAGGTGGAAAAATCAGTGAACACTTAAAAATGACACTTGTCGTGGACACCTCACAGCGTCAAGATACTAAGGCCTTTGGTCCGTACATTGGTTACCAGTGGCCTACCGAATTGATTTTGAAGTTGCTGAAATAACTTATAAGGTCCTTCATAGATTAAGGCCATCCTATCTCCAAGAACTACTAACTCCGTATGTTCCTAGTCGTTCTTTGAGATGAGAAAATGCTGAACTTTTAATTGTTCCAATAAGTCCTCTTCAAACAGCTGGAGCCGGAGATTTTTGCTGTTGTGTTCCTCGATTGTGGAACTCGATTCCGGTTAGGCAGTTTGAAACACTGGATTCTTTTAAATCTAAATTGAAAACATACCTTTATGAATGTGCTTTTAAATAACTGGTTGTAACTGGAGTGTGTTGTACACATGAGCTATTTCATTTTGTTTTTAACTTTGTACAGCGCTCTGGGATGTCTTGGCGTGAAGGGAGGGCGCTATTAAAAATACATTGGTATTGTATTTAATTGCATTGAATAGCGGACATCAGAGTTCACGGGGAGGTCAATGCAATGGACGTGCAAAAGGGACAAGGCAGCTGCCATAGGCTGGCATGTTGTCATGGAGTTCATAACAGCCAGTGAAGATACCCTTTGCCCTGAGAAACAAGGAAGCTCCCTTTGAAATAACAGCTGCTTCCAGTTACACTGCAGCTAAGAGCTGTGAAAGCAGCCGCCATGCTTGTGGGGTTTCTTTGGTACAGCTTTCAGGAGTCTGGACGCTGCAAGCTGATTTGAGGGATAAGTTGTTCCTTGCACACTTCCTGGCGATGTCATGCGATATCTCCACTGACTCGGGCCCAGGGATAGTTGTGGCGTGAGTGCAAGCTGGTTAGAGGGGGATATTATTTTCCATTTCTGTCAGTGTCAGAATATATGTAATGTGGAAAGTGTTTGTCTGGGCGTGTCATGGATCCCTGGCAGCTCGGGCCCTACAATAGCTGAGGCAGGTCCACTTCAGCTGGGCATCAAAACGAAATAGTATGCACACATGCTGAGCATCCCACAATGTGCCCATAACTCTCCCTTATACAAAATTACACAAAGCTCAAAAAATCTGCTTCACTGGCTACAAGAACGGAAATGATGTACTTTACTGATCAGGGTTGGGGCGGGGGGGCAAGCTGCTTTGCACATAAGCCAAATCGATTCATAAAGTAAGAGTACATTGCAACACATGTTTCTACTGTACCACCCCACTGTGTTCTTGGAGAAGGATGTTCTTTTCTTCCAGCTTGACACAAGCCGAAATGTTTTCCTGTCTTTTTTTTTTTTTAAACAGGAACTTCAAAGGCAAGGATTGAAAGACATCTGGGGGATGTAGACCAGATGACAGTGCCATTTGCACAGTGGCTGCCTCACATGCATGAAATGACGATATGTCAAACACAACAATGTGACTCGGGGATGGTTCACGCACCCTGACTGGCACTCATTTTGCAGGTAAAGTCGTCCAAGAAGTGTGCTAATCTCTGGGAAACCAGTAACCAGTAACCATTACAAATAACACCAGCAAAATAAAAGCAGACTCATTCAGACAGTCTTGAGTCCAGGCTGGATCCTCCTGGCCCAAACAAAGCTGTCAGTAAAACACAGTGCATCCAAGAAAGCCTGTAAACACTACAGCTGTGCAGCACACATCAGTGACTGGGCTGGCAGTGGAGCCACTCATACTGCATTGTGCATCTGCCTTTTAGTTTCCTATTTACATAGTTACAAATTTTAAGATCTTTTTACGGGTAAAAAACCTCCTGGAGGCAATCTTCTTGTTTATACAGGTTTCCTGTTGGTAATTGAAGTCCCAATCTGTGTATAGATATCAACACACTCTACATGTATTTGCAATAACACAATGACATTATTGAGTATACAAGGAGATTTATCACACAAGACCGCAGGACATCTAGGTTACCGTTAAACCATGTCTGTACTCTGCACCACAAAGAGGGGACAAGTTTGCATCCTTTGGCTTTCATTGACGAATAATCTGGATCGAGCACAAAGTGCATGGAAATACTGCTTGATGCTATTGTAACACTACGCAGAATCACCAGATAACTTATCTTTATTATAGACATTTTCAAACACAACAGCAATCATCCACAACTTCTTCAGTGCACTCAATACATTGCAGAAGTCTTGAGACAAAACGTCTGTCTGCTTGACTTTCTTACCTTCGAACACAGCAGCAAAGAAACCAGCATTCTCCCCACTGCGTATTCAAAGAGTTGATGCTGTTAATCCTAACCATATGGAGGCTCTGAATCAGCACACCTCTACTCATATGGGAGCACGTTCATCACTTGCTGAAAGTACATTTGTTTTCTTTTACACATGATATAGAGTCTTGAAATGAAGAATGGGGTTGCTGTGCTGTTAAATTCTACTTGTGTTTAGCATGTGCTAAAAAAAACAAGAACATGCAGAAAGGACTGTGTTCCGATACAGATTGAGATAATAAAAGGGGATGTGGTTGGTCATGCTTGGAAATATTTATTGTGTCTTTTAGGAGCAGCGTGCCAAGTGCACTTTACAGTCCTTGTGTGTAGAAACGGTAGCTCCCACTGAGAGACACATGTTCAATAGGGAACAATAGGGGTCCTGTGTGTTTCTTTTATCAGCGATTAATCAAAACTCAAGCCTGTTCAAGGACAAGATGTGAGACAGTGCTACAGGATCCTACAATTCCCAGATCATTCTGGAACAAATATTTGCCTTCATACCACTTTGCAACTTTGCAGCACGGTTAGATGGTTGCTGGAGTGGCACAATTATTTCCTATCTAACATAAGCAAGAGGCGATTTGTGGGATATTAAGCAGCAGTAATTGGCTGTACGAGGGGAGGGGGGTCCTTTCTTCTCCTGCTCTTGGTGTGTCGGGAGAGCACTTCTGGTGGTGGTTTACTTGAAGGGTCTAATGCATGTTTTTAACAGCAGTAACTTTTAGATAAAGTTGGACCTGGGGGGTCCCCAAGTGTGTAACTTTTTGATTCAGTGCTGCCCCTATAGGCTGGTGGTGATAGTGCAGTAGGTGGTAGGGTCACTGGTGTGCCAGCTTCACTGCTGCTGCTGCAGGTTTGGATAGAGGGGAATGCATGGGGGCTGGTCATGTTAATCTGTCCAGAGCTCAGCTTTGTGGACCGCTGTCTAATGCTGCAGAAGTTATATGCTGCTTTTGGTGCTCTGGATACATCTATTTTGTTTTCAAACTCTGAATATTGCCTTGTCAAGGTCCAGTACCCCGAGGTTCAGTTCTAGCTGTACACTGTTATGTTCTTTAATTCATTACAAACATGCAACACTTCTAATTATGATACAATGTATTAACCCTAACCCTGACCCTAACCCTAACACTAACACTAAACATGCAACACTTCTAATGCAGATACAATGTATTGACTAGGATTTCAAGGCGATTTATTTTTATTGGTCCCCTTTATGCCTGTGAAAAGAATCCATGACTTTACATTAAGAATAAGTCAATAGATTTGCAAGGGTACTACTGTAGCAGATTCCCATTAAATAGTAGCTTTTGTGACACACCACTGTAGAGTGTTGTTCATCTGGAATTAGCCATCATTGTGACAGAGAAGAGAGAGGGGTTAACAGTTCATTTTCCTATACAAACTGCTTGAGACTTGTAGTAAGACATTGGAATTTCCTTCCCAAAGTTCAGAAGTGATGATTCTTCCTTTTCAAAGTGCAGCGTTAGAAAGAAGTGGCCAGGGAAATTACAATTCTGTCTCGGAGCGCAAAGATTCATGTTTGTCTTTTCAGATTCTTGTCCAATTTCCCTCATCTCCTGCAGAGCAAAAATCCTCAAACATGACCCCTTCACCCTTCTCCTACTGCCCACTGACTCTCTACATGCCCTCGCAAAGGTAAAAGGTCATTTGGCTAAACCCAGGAGAGCTGCCGAAGGTCGCGGATCACCCGATTGATTGCCTTTAACAATCTCCAATACCTCCCCAAGACTCAGACACCGATGGACAAACTGTTCCGCACAGCGAGAGGCTAAAGACAGAAACTGCGGAGTCCTTTGTCAACTGTGACACAAGGACCGAGAAACCGCCTCAAGAAAGGTCAAGCAAGCGTTAACCCCTTTGGTGATAACTGAACACCTTTGGACAAAAAAACGATTAAACATTAACCCGAAAAAAAAGGGCTGGAAATGCAAATACTCCCAATAATCATGCTGTGTTGTGTAAAGGAGAGCACTGGCTAGTAAATAAAGGACTTGAAGGTACCTTGAAGAATGATGGGACCTGTTCCTTTCATCATTCCCCTGTGGTATGCAGGCATGGGGAGACTGGGAGCACACGCTCTACTACAGCTGCAGGCACAAGGGTAAGGACAGCTCCACAAACAGAAGGAAAAACACAAATAAGATGCAGGCACATTTATTACAACAGCATTCTCCAGCTTTCATCTCCTAACAGCACTCTTCCAAGCCATGGCAATACTGACCCAACAAGTTCCTTTCCACTGCCTGTTTTCTTCATCTCTTCATCTAGGTATTCTCAGTTCGGTCCATTTGGTGTCCATTGAACATTATTTTTAATACACGACCACGTCATAATTTTCATGTGCCAGCAAACCCCAACTATCCAAAGACTGTTGATGAAATTCCAATTGGAGTTCATGGTGATGGCCTTGATTTTCATCTCCAAAACCTCGAGACTACGACCTGTTCTGTTGCTTGTCTTTTTTGAATTTCAAATAATAAAAATAGATTGTCTATTTTGGCCACAGCTGTACTGTATATTACTTTATTATTTAACTACAGCCACCATGACAGAATGCTAAGAACGACCTGTAAGCACAAGTCAAATAAATAAATAAATAAATAAATACAATTACTCAAAAGCAGCAATGGATTGAAAGTGGGAGGGGTGGATAAATCTGTGTCAAATACACACGAGGGTTACCGGCACACCTCACCTTCATGGCATAGCAGCTCTCAACACATCCCACATGATTTCTCTTCCTTTTGTTTTGGGGTTTGCTTCTCTTCCTTTTGGAGCAGCTCACAATGGGACACGCGGTGGGTCAGGTCATATTGGTTTGGGGTTTGTGTCTCTTCCTTTTGGAGCAGCTCACAATGGGACACGCGGTGGGTCAGGTCATATTGGTTTGGGGTTTGCTTCTCTTCCTTTTGGAGCAGCTCACAATGGGACACGCGGTGGGTCAGGTCATATTGGTTTGGGGTTACTCACAAGGAGGAAATCCACTGAGATATCAGGAGAGAACGCTTGTCTGCTAAAAAACATTTCTCTTTTTTTTTATGAGTTTCAGAGGAGAACTGCAGGATATCGGGGCACCAACTTTCTGTGTGGGATAAACAACTCAAAGTGCTGAAGCCATGAATGATTATTTCATTTAGCACCCAGTCAACATTTTCAGCCGTTTACACCTCATTCAAAATGGATGTTTATCCCTTTTTATTTGCAAAGCTTGCTATTTGGGTGAGTTGGTTACCATGGGTTTGTGGGCTGTGGTTTATTTGACAAATTCTGTGTTTATTGTGGTTTCTCTGACTAACCTTTTTTTCCTTGAAGAATCCTGTTTTCAGTTGAATTGTACAAATAATCAAGCAGCAGATCAAAGGGTGACGCCCCGCAAACGTTTTAAATATGGAGGAGACACGTTTACAGTGCACTGAGCATTAGGATGTTACAGATGTTCAAAAATGAGGGTCAAAGAAGCTGTGCATTTCTAACAAGGAAGGGAAAGGAACATTCACTTTGAATTGTTTTCCTTCCAAGAAATCTTGTATGACTTTTTGCACTTTGCAAGAAGCCACTTTCGATAGACCCAGATATGAGAATAAGGCCTAGATGGCTTGTCTGTCCCTGTATCCGAACATCCAGAGTTTAAAAAATATGTTAAAGTACAACAATAAAATCCTCTTTTCACTAAAAAATCCTCTTTTCCAAGCAGATTACTGTCAAGGGTCCCGTTGCAGTTAGCTGGGCCAATCAGCCTGCTGTTCTCAAACTGCTGCAGGTATATGATCACTTGCTGGTCTGTTGCAGGGGCCTGTCAACCTTTTCACTGCAAAGGGCTGCACTGGCTGCTCTTGAATTGCCTTGTAGTCTGCAAACCTCAAGTGTCTCGCCTAATTTACTAAATTAACATTGCGATCAATGTGCTTTCAATGACAAAGTCCTGATTTTGCAGTGTCCTTTATCTGTGCAAATTTACAAGGTAAGAACATAAGAAAAGTTTGGGAATGGTGTGCTAATCAAGACTCATCCTTATTACTACACCATTCTCTACTGGGGGGG
Source organism: Acipenser oxyrinchus oxyrinchus (assembly GCA_030684275.1). NCBI lineage: Eukaryota > Metazoa > Chordata > Actinopteri > Acipenseriformes > Acipenseridae > Acipenser > Acipenser oxyrinchus. Next base: position 55,017,584 of record CM060255.1, on the reverse strand, counting down.
GGGGTCAAATTTAAAAGCACACAATCTAGTCGTTTTTTAAATGTTACCAGTTTTAGATCCTCCTATTGCTCCTGGTAGGCTATTGCATGCATTTCTAACTCTCTGTGTAAAAACGTGCTTCCTCTTTTCTGTTTTAAACGTACTTGTACTCGGCTTCCATGCATGCCTTCTTGTTTTCTCTGCGCTGAATGTTATGTAGTTTGGGTTAACTTTATCTATCCAGCAAGTCCCCTCTTTTCCTTTTGTCTAGGTCTTCATAGCTCATGTCAGCAAGTCCCGGGATCAGCCAAGTTTCCCTTCTCTGTGCCTTCTGGAGTAATCAAGTTTGAAATACAATTATACTGCTTAGAATTAAAAAAGACAAGGGACTCCCGAGAGGCGCATCCGATAAAGGCACTCCGCGTGGAATGCAGGATGCGCCCTATAGCTTGGACGTCGCCGGTTCAAGTCCAGGCTATTCCACTGCCGACCGTGTACAGGAGCTCCCAGAGGGCAGTGCACATTGGCTGAGCACCACCCGGGGGGAGGAGGGCTTAGGTCGGCCAGGGTGTCCTCGACTCACCGCGCACCAGCTACCCCTGTAGTCTGGCCGGGCGCCTGCGGGCTTGCCTGTAAGCTGCCTGAGAGCTGCGTTGTCCTCCGACGCCGTGGCTCTTGGGTGGCTGCATGGTGGGTCTGCAGTGTGTAAAGAAGCGGTCGGCTGACGGCACACACTTCGGAGGACAGCATGTGTTTGTCTTTGCCCTCCCGAGTCAGCGCAGGGGTGGTAGCGGTGAGCTGAGCCTAAAAATAATTGGCTATTTCTAAATTTAAAAAAAAAAGAATTAAACAAGACAATAATGAGTTTGGGATTTCAGTGGCTACGGCAAGTATCCCAGAAAACTAATAACTCACTTTTTTAAAACCATGTTAAATCACCCAATGTAATGGCCTAGATTAAATCACCTCTTAGTTCAAATCACACAGTAATATACAAAGTGTTAATAAAAAGCATCAGTTCTACCACGTTTGCAATAGATTATAAGGCTTTTAAAAACAATCCTGGATTTAAAGTCACCAAAATAAAATGCAAAATAAATAAGCACTTACATGTTCATATTAAAATAGAAATGAAACCTCACACAAAAGCCAAAAGGTTCTTCAGAATTGGAAACATCCCCCTACTAGGCTTGGCTTTATATACTGTATGAGCAACACAGTCTTCTGAACTAAATCTGATGTATGTAAATCAAGTCACCTGCAGCTTACTTTCATACTGAGGGTCTCGTGCTGTATGTACTCCTAGGAAGGAGACACACTCATCCCGGGGAAAGAGACACACTCATCCCAGGGAAAGAGACACACTCATCCCGGGGAAAGAGACACACTCATCCCGGGGAAGGAGACACACTCATCCAGGGGGAGACACACTCATCCCGGGGAAGGAGACACACTCATCCCAGGGAAAGAGACACACTCATCCAGGGGGAGACACACTCATCCCGGGGAAAGAGACACACTCATCCCAGGGAAAGAGACACACTCATCCCGGGGAAGGAGACACACTCATCCAGGGGGAGACACACTCATCCCAGGGAAGGAGACACACTCATCCCGGGGAAAGAGACACACTCATCCAGGGGGAGACACTCATCCCAGGGAAAGAGACACACTCATCCAGGGGGAGACACTCATCCCAGGGAAAGAGACACACTCATCCCGGGGACGTTTCCCTTTCCCAAGTTTTAGTGCTCCCTCTGGTGGATTATTTTAGCAAAGCACCGTTTGCAAAACTCTCAGATAAGTTACAATAACAATGAACTGCTGTATGCTCATCTTTCCAGTTGCCTGTATGTTTTATGTGTCTACGCAGTCTTGCCTGATGTGAATAGTGCTACTGAAGTGAACTGGAAACAATGCTCAGCATTTGAAAATACTTAAAACACAGACAATCAAAAGACAGACAGGTGAAGATTTGCTAGTAGAGTAAGATTTTTTTTTCTTTACTCTGCCTGTCTTAATGAGCGATTTCTTAATGCATTTATTTTTGATTACGCAGACAGCTTGTAAATAGTATATTGTTCTCGTAATAACAATCCGATAAGATTCCAGAACTAATATTTACGGAATTCATCATTTCAATGTGTTACTACAAACCAGAAGACATAAGACAGTCAGCATGGAAACTTCATCACAACAAGAGCTGCAGCACCCAACATGGCAACATGCCTCACACTCTCAACCTGGGTTTTTATTTACAACCTGCCTGCAATGCAAAATAAACCAGTCTCCCTTCAGTAATCTTCCATGGCTGGATCATCTCTATCCTTGCTTGCAATCTGCTCATGTGTAAATGTGCCTGCAATGCAAAATAAACCAGTCTCCCTTCAGTAATCGTCCATGGCTGGATCATCTCTATCCTTGCTTGCAGTCTGCTCATGTGTAGATGTGCCTGCAATGCAAAATAAAGCAGTCTCTCTTCAGTAATCTTCCATGGCTGGATCATCTCTATCCTTGCTTGCAGTCTGCTCATGTGTAGATGTGCCTGCAATGCAAAATAAACCAGTCTCTCTTCAGTAATCTTCCATGGCTGGGTCATCTCTATCCTTGCTTGCAATCTGCTCATGTGTAGATGTTTCTGTCTTCAGACCGCTTCGTTACAAGCTTCTGAATTGACCTCACTGCAGATAATTCTGTTTAAAGTTAAAATGCCCAGGTACATAAAGCACTGGGCAAAGCAGGCCTTTAACAAGTCCTGGAGTTGCAATCAGGCTTGGGCAATCTCCAAGGAGAACATTACAATAAGCAATCCAGAAACAGAAACAAACCATTATCTCCAGGAATGCATGGAATGCCCATTGCTACAGAACAGCCCCTTTTAAAAGTGTCTCTGCCAATAAACAAGCAGGAACGGTGTGGTGACGTTGCATTCATTTAACAATTAAAAAGAACAGCTAAACAAAATGTATTTTTAAAACACAAATACTCAGCACAGTCCTCAGGCATCTGTTCATTTGCTGCCCCACACTTTCCTATCTCTGTGCTTTACTGCCTCCATAAAGCTACAAGACGCCAGCGCGTGGCAGTTACGTCCACAGAAAGACAGATTGAGCAGGTCCACATACTGTTTATTTTTGGTCATTTTAATGTTATTTTCTTTTTCAATTGAACAGCACTGATTGATGTGGCTCTGGCGCCTGTTTACACTGATGACAGTGGTACATATTTCAAGACAAAATAATCAGTAAACAAACCAAGACTCCTAACTTTACACGATGAAAAAATAAAGTTTCCTTAAAAAAAATAAAAATATCACTTTCCAGCAGTTTTGTAACATCAATGTAATATCAATGTATAAAAAAAAAAACGTGACAGCTTAACCCATGAAGTGCCATTGTCCTCACTTCAGGACAGGCTGCTTTGTCATGTTGTGGCGCATTTTGTTAACCGCAAAAGTTTAGTCTAAACGTAACATATCAATTTACATAAATACAGCTTGTATTCAGATTTTTTCAAAGAAAAGTGTATTTGGTACTTAATGGGTTAAGAATAAAGCGAGTAGGTGGCACTGTGTTATTTATCAGTTTTGTTAGACTGTTTTTACAATAGAGGAATACAAGATTGCACTGTATCAGCATCTATTGGTTAACCCTTCAAAAGGCCAAGCCACAGTCGTGTTAGTGGACAACAAAGCCTACATTTAATTAATTATCTCACTAAACGTTTCACAAAGACCAAGACAAGATTTCATATGAGGATCCAACTGTCATTTATTTGCACTCTTCCCACTTTGAAAATAAAAACACAGAAAGACCCAACCCAGGATATCAGAATATAAAACAAAAGAAAAACAAACACACAGTCCAAATTCTCTCCCCACAAAAGGGAAACGTTAAACCACCAAATCTTTGTTACTGCTCATCCACTTTCTCTGGGTACATTTTTGAATAGGTATCAACCATCAAGTCCAGATCGTGCCGAACCTCATAGTTGATGTTGAGCAGAGCCAGGCTCTTGGACCTGTGATTGGCGGGCGTGTCGGAGAGGTAAGCCCTCAAGCGCTTCCTCCCGCAGTCATACTTGCTGCTCTCCACCTTGATGACCGGCAGAGTGCAGAGAACTCGCAGGAAGGAGTAGACATTGGGGAAGAACTTCACCTCTGATAGCTGAAGAGTCTGGTAGATGGTGGAGGGCAGGTCCACATCCTTGCCCCTGTGCTTCCACTTGATTCTCCAGCAGTGGAGCTCCGCGGGGAGCGTGTCCGGGTTCGGGAGGTCGTTCCTGTACAAGTCTGCGTTGCTTTCCTCTGACGTGTTGAACTTCATCTGCCCCATGACCGACGGGACCAGGGACAAGCACTTGAGAGCTTTCAGGTGGGTTTCCGAGAAGATCTCTTTTAGCTCCTGAATGACGCGGCTGATGAGCGGGATGCTTAGGGATTCCTTATAGTAGCTTTCTGGAAGCAGCTCGAAGCCGGGCTCTGGGCGATGCTGCCGAAGGTACAGCCGGGGCAGTTTTACTGGGATTTCCAGTTTGGCTGCTAAATTGGTAGCTTCCTCGAACCAGAACTCGTGATACACCTCAATGTTTTCCATGACCTCGTTCAGCGAGTGCAAGACCGCCGTCAAGCTGCTGGCAGCGAAGAACACATCTAGGGTGTTCCCTTGCAGGTTCTTGCCAAACGCTCTGGTGAAGGAAAGCGCATTTTTCAAGACCACCAGGGTCGCGATGAACTCAAACTCTTCCAAGTTCACGGAAATCGAGTAGGCCTCGAAGGCAACGTGGCGGCTGAAATTTGCGTTGCTGTTCACGCTGTCCACGCACAGCAGCAGCGGCTCCAACAGGTCCACAGCCACGTCAAAAGCGTCATGTCTCTCTATCCACTGGGTACGGCAAATCTCTTTGAGCTCGTTGGCCCTCTCCTCGTTGGCCTGGTGGATGGTGGCGATAGCGTTCTCCAGCTCGGACAGCAGCTGCGGTGACTTGCTGAAAAAGGAGTCGATGATCTTCAGAGTGCCCAGCACCATCTGAACTCCTGCCAGAGGCAAGGCTTTCGCCAGCCAAATGTTCAGAGCGCACGTCGAGCAAGGAGTGCACACTGCCAAAGGGTACTTCTCCATCAGCTTGGAAGCCACTGCTTTTAACTTCAAGGCGTAGTCGCCGGAGTTCACGTGAGACTGGCCCCGGCAGTATTCCAGGTTCAGTCCCCATTTCTCCGTGATCTCCGTGTGGAGGCTCACAAACACAGCGTCCTCGTCCTCCTCGCAGGGTAGGAACCCGGCAAACTCCTCCCGGAGGTTGTTGGACTCATCCACGAAGCGCAGGAAGATGGGGAGGTGGTCCTCCCCTCTGATCTCCACTGCCTCGTCGGTGACCAGGGAGAAGAAACGGCTCTCTCTCACCTCCCTGAGCAGCTCCTCCCGCAGGCAGCTCTCGCACACCTCCAGCATCTGCCTCTGCTGGGTAACGGGGCAGTACTCCACGTTCACCGCCGTCATCTCAAACCTCCTGCGCAGGACCTCGTCTCCCGCGGTGATGCGGGACTCTAGCAGGGACTGGAAGTTGCTGGGGGTAAAAGCTCCGCTCTCCTCCACCCCCTCCTCCCCGTGGCCGTCCAAGGGGATATTCTGCTTTCCCATCAGTACCAAGATGTCAAACAGCGACTTCAGGTAATCTTTGAGTTCTTTCTCCTGCGGGGTGATTGGCGGAAGATCTTCCTCGATCTCTTCGAACTGAGCCTCGTTCTGTGTGTTGTCATTCTTTAGCTGTTCTTGCTCACCACAGTTTTCAACTAGAAGGGGGTAATAAAAAAAATAAAAATTAAAAGTGCATTTAAAAAAAAGTATAGCGATTAGAAACTTAAAAGCGTACATAAGAGGGGGGGACGGGACGGGACGACACAGGTCCCGTATAAAAAACATTGAAAATAAAAGCGATGCAACTTACTTCTCTCCGTCATTTTCCTTAATTCTTCTTCACTCTGTAAAATAAAAACAAACAAAACGTAGCCCTTATTATTCTTTTACTATAATAGTACAATAGTCTTATAGACAGAACTTGTTGTAATCCTAGCTTGTTGCATCCTAGTCCATACTGTATTCTAGTAATGTTATTGCACTTACTGTAAACTATACTGTATTTAAATATGAATCTTGCACTGTAACCCTGTACTGCACTGTAACACCTGTACGTCACCTTGGATAAAGGCGTCTGCCAAATAAATAAGAATTATTATTATTGTTATTATTATAACTGTATTTGCAGGACCAGAATAACAGATACAAAGCTATTTTGAGTTTCACCTAGAAAAGCATGTGGAGGTGTAAGCAGCAGCTGATCTCAACCCTTTCTATGCTGTGGAAGCGCTGTGACTTACCAGCACCTTGATTCTCTTCCGGTGCCGGCTGTGTGGGTTGTTCAGGTGGCTGGTCAAGTCGAACACAGTTGGCACGGCATTGTCTTTTAGAACAGTCCTGTAAGGGCTCTGGAAAACAAACAATCACTATTTGCAGCCAACGTAATCAGAAGAAAAATCAGCTAATGTAACCAAATTCAACATATTAGAATGGTTTAACTCTGTCATGCCCATTTCTGTATTGCATGTGACAATGCTCAGACACCCCTCTATATTATCATTTCTGTATTGCATGTGACAATGCTCAGACACCCCTCTATATTATCATTTCTGTATTGCATGTGACAATGCGCAGACACCCCTCTATATTATCATTTCTGTATTGCATGTGACAATGCTCAGACACCCCTCTATATTATCATTTCTGTATTGCATGTGACAATGCTCAGACACCCCTCTATATTATCATTTCTGTATTGCATGTGACAATGCGCAAACACCCCTCTATATTATCATTTCTGTATTGCATGTGACAATGCTCAGACACCCCTCTATATTATCATTTATGTATTGCATGTGACAATGCTCAGACACCCCTCTATATTATCATTTCTGTATTGCATGTGACAATGCGCAGACACCCCTCTATATTATCATTTTTTAAATCCGGCTTCACAATTCTTCACATGCAGAACACTGTGTGCTGCCGGACAGGGTTTTGTACAAGAAACAGAATCGATTTACAAAAATAAAGACGCTTTTCTCATTTCAAACATGCCTGGGCATTACAGGGTTAAACTGTGTTTGCCAACACTTTGCATGGCCTATCTGGAACACTCACAGTTTTGCATATCATCGAAGGCTCAAAGTGTTTTGCACACAGCCTGTAGTGCTTATTCAGCTGGTCGGGCGTTTTATCTTCCAAATCTTCTCTTCGACAATTCTCCACCCAGAGACTACATCTGTACACAAAAGACAAAAAGAGACAACATGTCAGTGCCCTGAGATTCAAAGATATGCTTCATATATCGAATTGTTCATTACATTGCATTTCTTACCAACTTCATCACAGATGTCTCTCTGCCCCCAAAGCGCCTTATGAACAACACCAGCTATAGCGGCTACACTCCTATCTGTCACTGTTCACCCGCTGGAGAGTGTGAAGATGGACAAACTCAGGCATGCTTACTGTGTGAGAAGCTGACAGTACTGCATGCCTTACACTGTGACAGTGTATTCCAATCCACAACAACAAGACATACAGTATTAAACTGTCAGACTGTGCAGTAGTGTTTTGGGGACTTTGGTTTTGCAATGCCATTAGAAACCTTGCTCTACCTGGAGATCAAATCTTACTATTATTACTACTATTACTATCAGGAGGCTGTGTAGTCAAGTGGTTAAGGAAAAGGGCTTGTAACCAGGTGGTCTCCGGTTCAAATCCCACCTCAGCCACTGACTCATTGTGTGACCCTGAGCAAGTCACTTAACCTCCTTGTGCTCCGTCTTTCGGGTGAGACGTAGTTGTAACCCTAGTTTCTGTAAGTCGCCTTGGATAAAGGTGTCTGCTAAATATACAAATATTATTATTATTATTAAACAAGTTTATCTGTAGAAGAAATAAATCAAGTTAAGTAAAAACGTCAAAAGATATGTTTTAATAATAAGAAGAATATGTTTTGTTTCAACAAATGCTGACACAATTAATATATATATATATATATATATATATATATATATATATATATATATATATATATATATATAATCTCAATCACTGCATTTAATATATTATGCATTGTTCCTCACTATCTTGTAAAGCGCTTTGTGATGGTACTCCACTATGAAAGGCGCTATATAAAATAAATATTGATTGATATATTCTACAGGGACCACACATTGTGGTGACATTTTGCAGCACGGACGCAGTTTATAGCGTACCGGCGTGTGCTCACCTGCTAATCTTCCCACCAAGGTTTATAGTTTGTGTTCTTCGGCACTGTTAACACTTGAATGGACATGAGGAAACAACACGTATATCCTCTAAGAGCACGTCCAGAGATACGAAACGCCGCAATACACAGACGAGCGATAGAGATTGCCATTGCATTTGGTTTTTTGTGTGTTTGCTGCGCCAGTCGCATGCGCGTGGCTGAACACACCTCCCTGTAGAAAGAGGCCTAACATCACAATGCATCCTTTTTATTTTGGGACTGTAGAGAAACCAACCTGCGAATTACCTGCAGGCAGTAAAACCACCTCAGCGAACACAACACGTTGAATCAAAATGCGTAGCACGCAAACAGATCGCACATTCAACATACCGGAATCCATGCCTTTAAATTGAGGGCACTACCATCACAGCAAGCTATGCTACAGTAGTTAGGCTGGCTGGTGATTTCTGTGTAGAAAAAATACTTGGTTTTAAATGTAACGTCCATATTTTAACGTTAATTTATCCAACATGTATACTTTAGAATAGATGGGCATTTGAATTAAGATTTTTTATTTTTTGACATGACCGACTACTTAACTACAGAACGCCAATAAAAAAGTGACTCCAGCGACACCGAGGGTATTCGTCTTTTTTTATTTTTTTTAGCCATTTCAACCCGCTGCTGATTACACACTTACTAACACTAAAATATTAATTTCTTTAAATAAATAAACTCACCTTCTTGGGTCTCGAGGAAACCTAAAGAAAGCCAGGTCGGACTGTGTGCTTTTCCTGGTGCAATTCGGGGCCGCACAGAAATTCGGCATTCTTTCATTTAATGTGCAGTACGAACAACGAACTATTTAAAACAAACTATATATATATATATGTGTGTAATGTTTCAAATGTATAGTCTTTCTCAATTATTTAAAACTGTTAACTCTGTTCTAAAAGGTGAGCTACACTGCTGTGTGTGGCCTGGAGGATTTAGAGGGAACTGTGCAAAACACACAGACTGCCCCCCTCCATCCCACAATGCACTCCTGTTACCACTTATGCCTGGTGCAGAACCATAGATATATAAAATAACACACACAATCACTACCTGTTTAATTACAAAATCCCAAATATCCTACCTACCCAAAACTTAAAGCAGAATAAATAACCATGAACGTACACAAACAGACACGTACACACAAACATCCTACACAAACACTCAGCACTAATGATAATGATAATAATAACAGCAATATTATTATTATTATTATTATTATTATTATTATTATTATTATTATTATTATTATTATTATTATATGATAGTTCATAAAGACGGCAATACGAATTAGCTGTGAACTACAATACCCACAAATCGAAGCGGCAATGTACATACTCATGTCAAAATTGGAAGAATAGGCCCTGCAAATATAACCCTGTTTATTGTCCTGAAAACAAAAGAAGGAAAACATTATGTTATAGTAAACTAGAGCTTTTAATAGCCAAATTAAATTTGTGACATACACGATTTTTTTTTTATCAAACTACGTGTTAGAAATGTACGAATTTAAATATGTAATACATGTCAAAGGCTAATCTCTTTACAGGAGATATACGGACAGGCTCGGACGGGGTCCTAGTGTTTGTGTGTCGATTAATCATGGCGGATCGGAGAGGGTGTGAAGAATCTCAGCTGGAATTTCTGTAAAAAAAAAATAAATAATAATAAACAACAAATATAAAAATAAAGAGAGAAAGGGTGTTTTGGTGAACGACAGCGACTGGTTGCGGGGGGGCTATGTGCCAGGATTATGACCAGAACCCTGCTTTCGTCGGCAGTATTTAATGGTAAGCGGTTCTGCTCGGATGACGTTCTTGTGTATGTTTGGTTGTTTATGTTTCGGGCATTGCTGTAGGTTATGTATTTATTTTCACTTATGTATTGGCACTGCGATATGCAGCGAGTTCGGGAATCGCGATAGCGTTGCAGCCAGTCTTGAATTTGTAGCAAACAAAAACCGTTTCGGATTTGCTGATGTTAATATCGGTGCCTCCGTTATATTCACATCATATATGTATGTTGATGCATCTATAACGGTGTCGCTGATACGTACTTACACACACACTGTCGTTGTTGCTAATTATTTAACCCAAACACACATTCTTTGGCGGTTATTATGGGCACTCTGATAACGTGTAGCGCAAGGATGAAAATAAGACTCATTGCAAAGCAGTTTCACCCATTCCAGGCGTTACGACCTCGAATTAACCACAGTGTACTTATTAAACTCCTAGTAAAATCAAGAATGGACCAAACTGCTGTGCAATAGGAGTCTTATTTCCATCCTTATACGATATTAATTAAGAAGCAGACAGATGTTGTTAAAGTCTTTTAAGTTCGTCTTGGGTTTTCTCCCGTGGTCGTTTATAGCGCGCAGTCTGAGAGTGTGCTTCGAAAATGTACGATTCTTAACGGGAGCGGTCCTAGAATTCTGTAGCTGACAAATCTATGCTTAAAGGTAAAAAAGACAAAAAAAAAAACACGTTTCACTGGAAAAAAGTATTGATCGCACAAAAACAGATTTCTTACAATGTAATTTACTTTACATAACTTATGACTAATGTAATAGATTCAACAAATTATTTAAAACTAACGAGTGAACAAATAAATGCAATTTGTATTATCCATTTACAAAACAAAAAAAAAATACATAAAAAATACATTGGCAAATGTATCCCTGTATGTTTAATCGTGTATCAGCCCAGGTAACGTGGCTGTAGTGCAGATGTGTTTACCTGTTGCATGCGATCCTGAGATAGAGCTAGTTAGGATAATGCTGAACACAATTGAGTATCAGAATCGAGGGATGCGGAGGAACCTTGCCTTGTGTCAGTCCATCTGTGGACACCTCACGCTTCCATTTCTTACACACAGTGTATGTAGGTCTGATTTGCTTGTTCATGATAGGTTTTACTTTGTATGTATAGCTGTGGTGGAGGATGTGTGTTCCTAACATTGTTTTGTGTGTTCAGTTCATGATACATAAAGAGAAGCCCCAGCCCATTGCAAGAATGCCTGTGGTGTGGCCGACTCTCCTTGATCTCAACAGGGATGAGTGCAAGAGGATTCTGCGCAAACTGGGTAAACCTGATGGATGTATTCTTGTTCTATAATGCACAGCTTGCAAACAGCTTTATGTGAGATTAAAGAAATTGGGCAGTATAGGCTACATGTAGCAAAGGATGTGTAAGACAAAATGTAGGGGCACAGCTGGTGTCTAAGTAAACCTTGTAGGACAGTTTTGTCATGTTGCATTGTTATAAATCCTGGCAGTGTCTGTGGTTTCAAGGGAATTATAGTTACCTAAGATAAATCTGAAAAGCTGGTGAAGACTGTGAATAATATATTTCAAAACTAATCGCCTGGATTTTGACTACCAGGTGAAAAAAACCCATCAACTGCACCAGTAGCCCAGGATTTGAAATGTACATCTGGCACAGGTGTCAAAAATCTATTGTAACAGAACTATTGATAAGAATTTATTATTCCTTGGGTTACACTGATTATAGTTGAAAGTATGTGGCTTTATTCCCAGATACTGTGCTAACAATACTATAAAACTTGCTAGATGTACTGTATTTATAAAAAGTAAACATTTTAGACTAGAGGTTTGATGAAGAGTCTTTTAATATCAATGTTGATCATTTTATTAAATTCAGTTTTAAAAATGTAGGTTTGGGAAGAACCAACACACATTGTGTCATCTACATTGAACCAATCAAGAAACATAAATAGCAAGTTATTCGACCCTCTTAGTGTTTGATGTATTCACATCCACTCCTATTCTGCAGCTGTCCCTTGATCTGATCTATTCTGGGGGTCTACTGCCATGTCCTTTTGGTCTGGCGGTGGACCCTCGAACCGACAGGTCATGTTAATCCTTTACTTAATCATCAGTACATTCATTCCATTTCAAATCTCCATGGAGGGGCTGCTCCTGAACTTCTTTTTATTTTACTTCAGTTCTTTATAAAAAGATCAAACAAGAGACACTGCTAGGAGCAGGCATGTGAGTGCAGCTGCTGCAGAGTGTATTTATTAAAGGGTGACTGCACGCTGTGTTTCAGAGCTGGAGGCATATGCTGGTGTTATCAGTGCTCTGCGTGCACAAGGAGATCTGACCAAGGAAAAGAAGGATCTCCTGGGAGAACTCAACAAGGTCCTTAGGTATCTGAGATTATAATGTATCTATTAACACGACACCTGTGCAGGGATGGAAACGACCCCCATTGCATTGTGCTTTCATCCATTCCTGGTTTTACTATGAGCTTGCTACCTATACACTGGGGCTAGTCAGAGGGGTGGAACTGCTATGCAATAAGAATCTTGTTTCCATCCCTGCTACGTCCTGATTTGGATGAATACATTATTGTTGGTTGTCCTTGTTTTAATTATTTAATAATTGACAGTTTAATGTATTGCTTATAGCTACAAATGCCACGTGTAGTTCATGGTATTGAAGCAAATATCAGAAGCAGTGTTGAAACAATATCACATGACCAGGAAGAAATAAATAAAGGCAAAGCCACATTCCTTCAAAATCATTGCAAACAGCAGAACACGATTAGGAGTAATATTTGTGGACATTTGTATGGATTACTACTTTAAAATTCAAAAGAAAATAAACAGTCCTGTCCCTTGCAGCATGTCTGAATGTACACTGACCCGCTTGGGTAGTCATTTACTAAAGCATTGCTTGAAGAACATTAACCAGTTTCTTTGTTTTTAGCATTTCAACTGAGCGCCACCGTGCTGAGGTCCGCAGAGCTGTGAATGATGAGCGCTTAACTACTATTGCTTATCAGTAAGTGATATTATTCTTCAGGGGGTTGTAAGAAAAGTTGGTTAGTAGCTGCCTAGTTTAACAGGGTTTGCTTTATTGGCACCTTGCTGGCATTAATGGAGACTTTACCTGTTCACATTATTCTTAACCTGAACAGAAATGCAAATATTTGCTCTTCAACATCACCCTGAATGGAAAATTACACTGAATATCCTCCAGGTGTCAGCACTTTAAATTAATGTGGAGAGCTCTCATTTTTAAATGATGAGAAAAATCTAAAGAATATTCAGTAGTTTTATTTTTTAATGTGGTCGTCATAAGAGCGAACTGTTGTAGTGGGGGGAGATTACAAAAATCGATATTGTACAGTAAATCTGTGTTTATAACAATATAAACAAAGTGGTCACCTGCACACTTTGAATAAGCAGCCAGAAAGTGTAATAATAAATAAAATCATTTAATCACATGGTTTAAAAATGGGTCCATAAAAAAACATTTACTTTTGGTATATATGTACATAATATGTTTTTTCCTCCAGCATGTCAGGACCTAACAGCTCTTCAGAATGGTCTATAGAGGGCCGCAGACTGGTCCCCCTAATGCCAAGGTTGGTTCCACAGACCGCATTCACAGTGACAGCTAATGCCGTGGCCAGCGCAACAGCCCAGCACAACACCTCCCTGCTGCTACCCGCAGAAACAGGCAATAAAGAAGGTGAGTAGCTCTGCTCAACAAGATCTCTCTGACTGTACGGGACTTGCAGTAAAATACAGTTAAGAACAATCGCATGATCTTTTCAGAGGATGCATGGAAGATTGCAGTGGGTTTTTAATGCAGCCGGCTGGCTGTTTAAAAGGGCTTCATTATTGTAGCTTGTAAAGATATCTGCAGGCCAGAGTAGGAACTGGAAGGACAGGCCACACAGTCAGCTCACTAAACCCAAAGCACAGGTTTAATAGCAGGCAGGCAGGCAGAGTAAGAGCACTGGCAGGTATACAGTCCAGTATAACTCAACAGTGGAGTACAGATAGACCCTGTGGAACAGCTGCTAATATAAGAGTGCAGGGACAGGCTCGTTCACAGCAACTGGAGAGAGAGGGTGCAGGAGACCAGCAAACAGAGCTTGTTCCATAGCCTGGCCTCTCTGTATCACTAACATGGTTTAGCCTGGCCTCTCTGTATCACTAATATGGTTTAGCCTGAGCTCTCTGTATCACTAATACGGTTTAGCCTTTGCTCTCTGTATGTAGACTAATATGGTTTAGCCTGGTCTCTCTGTATCACTAACATGGTTTAGCCTGGTCTCTCTGTATCACTAACATGGTTTAGCCTGGTCTCTCTGTATCACTAACATGGTTTAGCCTGGTCTCTCTGTATCACTAATACGGTTTAGCCTGGCCTCTCTGTATCACTAACATGGTTTAGCCTGGTCTCTCTGTATGTAGACTAATATGGTTTAGCCTGGTCTGTCTGTATCACTAATATGGTTTAGCCTGGTCACTTTGTCTTGTGTTTGATCTAACAGTTTTCTTCTCCTCCTCCTCTCCCCAGTTGTTGTTTGTTATTCGTACACAAGCACAACCTCCACCCCAGCGACAGCCACAGTTCCTAGTGGCAGCGCTGCCCCAGTGAAGTCCCCCAGACCCGCGAGCCCAGCCTCCAATGTGGTGGTGTTGCCCAGCGGGAGCACTGTCTACGTCAAGAGTAAGTCCTTTCACAATAGAATAGAATGTGTCTCTCGTTTAATATCCTAGTATGTGTGTTCATTGACGTTGTGTGCACCTGGATCATAATTTACCATGCTCATTATTGAATTGGATTTTAGTGTATTTATTTTTCATGTACTAATGCAGAGGGTGGAAAAATTAACTACTCTGGAGAGTCATGCAAAACACACATACAGTTAAATCTTTTCTGATTTAGGGTGTTTCCTATTTTCACCACCAGGAGTCATTGCAGTACAGGTTGTAGCTGTTAACAAGAGCAATGATTGCACCTTTCATATATTGTTTTAATTTAATACATGCTGCAGATGCTTGTGTTTTTCCACAGAACGTAGCAGCAGGTTCACTGTGTATACAACCTGTTATTTAAACAAGCTTTATTGCAAACAAGCCAATTTAATGTAATTTCTGCCTTTAAGAGAACATCCGTTTCCCTTTGATTTTCACTTGAACCTGCTTGTAACTGCTCTGTGAATCGTTCATTATGACAGTTATGAAAGCTTGGTTTAACTATAGTTTAACTAATGAGGGAATCACCATAGTTGTCAGTCACTATAGACAGATGTACTGTACTGCATGAACCTATGTCACGATATTGCTGTTTCCTTGTACATTTGAAATAAGCATTCCAAAAAAAAAAAAGCCTCTTCCTTTTGTAGGTGTGAGTTGCTCGGATGAAGATGAAAAGCCACGCAAACGGAGACGCACAAATTCGTCAAGCTCGTCCCCCGTGGTGCTGAAGGAGATCCCAAAAGCAGCCACGCCCATTCCCAAAACCATCACAGTGCCAGTGAGCGGCAGCCCCAAGATGAGCAACATCATGCAGAGCATCGCCAACTCCCTCCCGCCACACATGTCTCCGGTGAAGATCACCTTCACCAAGCCCTCCACCCAGAGCACCAGCAGCAGCACACAGAAGGTACACTGAGGCTCCGCACAAACAGAACCATGCAGGGATCTCCCAGTGAGCGAAGCTCTGCACAAACAGAACCATGCAGGGAGCTCCCTGTGAGCGAAGCTCTGCACAAACAGAACCATGCAGGGAGCTCCCTGTGCTCCCCTGTGAGCGAGGCTCTGCACAAACAGAACCATGCAGGGAGCTCCCTGTGCTCCCCTGTGAGCGAGGCTCCGCACAAACAGAACCATGCAGGGAGATCCCTGTGAGCGAGGCTCCGCACAAACAGAACCATGCAGGGAGCTCCCTGTGAGCGAGCCTCCGCACAAACAGAACCATGCAGGGAGCTCCCTGCGCTCCCCTGTGAGAGCTGCTGTTTTCTTCCCCAGTACACTTTGTGTACTAGTGCATTCTGAAATGAACTGCTCTTTAAATCAGATTGTGTCTATTGATGATGAATGAAATGTAAAAGTGAAATCTAGTTTGCAAATGATGGAGGCCGTATTTGGTAGAATTCAGTCAATGCAATTTATTTTCCTCAAACCAGTAAGTCATTTTTGGATGTAAAATTGCATTGGAATGTGGTTATGGTGGTTATGATTATGGAAAAAGACCTGATGTTTTTATGACTGCACGGCATAATTTAATTTTGGTTCCAGGTAATAATAGTGACCACTTCTCCGAGTTCAACGTTTATGCCCAACATTTTGTCGAAGTCACACAACTATGCGGCCGTCACGAAGCTGGTCTCCACTTCAATGCTTACAGCGGCTTCCCAGAAGCAGCCCATCGTCATCACAGCCTCCCAGTCCTCCCTCGCCACCGGCAGCAGCGGCAGCGCAACACTGTCTCCAGCTCTCACCTGTGTCGCCGTGACCACAGTAATTTCATCATCCCCCTCTGTTGTCATGTCAACAATAGCCCAAGGTGAGCCCTTTGAAAGAGGACCAAGCATTCTGTTGTGCAGGCTTTGTGTTTGGGTCTGTGTTCACCTGTACTGCACCTGTACCTAAAGAGTCTTGTAGGACTAGCTTTCCCATTTATTGTAAAAGGTACAGCAATACACTGTTGCAGACGCTTTCCAGGGACTGACACTATTTTGGATATAACATTTTTTTTTTAGATCTGAAATATGATTTCATATATGCAAATTGAATATGAAAACAGGGAATAGGACTCCCATTCCATAGCACTTTGAGCCGTTATTGAAGATTATCTGTAAAAAAAGATGCATACAAAGTCTAATTAAGCTCAGATGTGTAAAAAACACGTTTAGAATGTAATAAACACAACAGTATTGTATCATCTGCAAATCAGACAGTATGTATGGGTCTTAACGAGTCTTTTTCAGTGGAGATCAATAGACATTGTGATGCAGTGTTAAGCAGCACCCTCTCCTCTTTCTAGGTGTTTCCTCTGCAGCAGTTAAAGTTGCATCTGCAAGGCTTCCTTCCCCTAAGAGTCTGATGGGCTCTCCCACGCAGATCCTCGCCCAGTTTCCCAAACACCAGCACCAGCACTCCCCCAAGCATCTGGCACAGCCCTCCATGGGTGCTGTGCAGCAGCAATGCCAGACTGCCCCGGGCATCAAGCCCACCATTCAGATTAAACAGGAGTCGGGTGAGAAGATGCAGGACTGGAGGGATGTGCACATGTACAGAGGTTTGAACATTTGTACTCATTATTATTATATATGTATTTATTTATTTTTTTAAACAGAAGTATTGAGAAATATAATGCTGGGAAAAATGAAAGGTTAGAATTCTCATTGTGGAGCAAGAGATTTATTTTATTTAATTATTAATGTCCAGATTGCAGGTGAAGTTGGCATGGATTTCAGTGTTCCTCTTTCTAGCTGATTTCAGACTTCATGTTTTGAATGTCAAGTTTCCCTCTAATCTGTCGCTCCTAATCTTTCACTTGTCCCAACTACACACGTGTGCATTTATAAACAAACATGTGCATGTGTATTAAAAGTGCTTTTCAAGAGATGCTAGCTGAGTTCTGTCTCTTGTGTGTTTTGTTTTCAGGTGTCAAGATCATCACACAGCAGATGCAGCCCAGTAAAATCCTCCCCAAGCCCTCCACTTCCACCTTGCCCAGCAGCAGCAGCAGCTCTCCCATCATGGTTGTCAGCAGCAATGGCACGATCATGACCACCAAGCTCGTCTCCACTCCTACAGGTAGGGATTCACTTTCAGTGGCTTGTATGAATGAATTCAGCAACGTTGCTCTTCAGATCTTTCACCGTTTAGATCAATTGGATAGAGCCCAGTGTTTAAAAACCTGGGTGTTTTATTTCAGGAATCTTTATTCACAAGACTGTACATTTTGGGACAACAATAGCTATGGAATAACCCAGTGATTTACTGTTTAAATGCAGGAACACAGGCCACCTACTCCCGCCCGACAGTGACCCCAACTATCGGGGCTCGCGTGGCTGCGGCCCCTGGAGGGGCCACGTACGTGAAGACAACCAGCGGGAGCATCATCACCGTGGTGCCCAAATCACTGGCCACCCTGGGGGGCAAAATCATCAGCAGCAACATCGTGTCTGGTAAGAGCCTGATTCCTTCAAGTAACTGTGAATTGAATAAAAGGGCATGGGAATTTGAATTGGGAATTGATTTTAAAAAGCAATTGGAATTGGAAAAAACAGGAATTGACCGGAATTGACCCCAACCCTGGTACTGGAACATACCTCCTTTTGGGGATATTATTATTATTATTATTATTATTATTATTATCAATTCTGCTTTGCCACAGGCACGACAACAAAAATAACCACCATTCCCATGACTTCCAAGCCCAATGTTATAGTGGTGCAAAAGACCACCGGAAAAGGAACTACCATTCAAGGGCTCCCTGGCAAAAATGTCGTGACAACGTTGTTAAATGCAGGGGTAAGTAAAGCACGGGGCTCTTCAGTAAGAGTGGAGCCCGACACTGCCAGGCACTTTGGAGTGGACAGCACGCACGTGCTTTACAGCACTCTCCAAAAGTGTCATTGAGGTAAGGCAGGGGACAAGCGTTCATCTGTTCTAGTCACGCTTGCAGGGCTATGGTGTAGGGGCCGGTATGTATGTGACATTCTTTAGCACACGTCATGCAGTCCAGGTCACCAGACCACCTTCACATTATATACACCTGATGGGCTGAGCTGTTGAAAGAAAAAGGCTAGCAGCACAGTGTAAAGGAATAACTGACATGAATGTAAGAAGCTTAATGCAGGCTGAACTGAAAGTGATGCTTTGTGTAATGATGTTAGATCTGTAATGTGTTGTAAATATAGATGCTTAAAGGTGCCCCATGCGGCTTACAAATCATTTTACACAGGTTGTCCATGTTGAAAATATTCATAGCCCTCTGCTGCAGTTCAGAATGGCCAGAAAGCTTCAAGGAGGAACAGAGCTTTTGTGCCTGTAGCCAAGACTAGATAACCTTAGATAACGTAAACAAACCGGCCAGACAACAACATGTGGTTTGTGATGATGCCCAGCCGGGTGAACTGCAGAAGAATGCCAGTAAAGCGTTCATCCAGGAATGCCAGTTTAAAGGACAAGTGACCGTGGCTGTGGGATGCTGCAGCTTTAAGCTATGCCACTAAACCCCCATTGTGTATCCGCAGATCAGGTATAACACAGAGAAGACTCGCCTGCAGACTTCTTTACCAGCTTGCCTCAGTTTTGACTTATTGAGGGACAGCCATCTGCAGGAGAGCAAGGAAAGTGCGGTCACCAGGCTTATTGTACCCAGGCTTAGTGGAAGATGACAGTGTTACTGAATTGTGTGGTCCTATCTATCTCTATATAGCTTTTACCACAGAGCCTCGGCTTGGAGCTCCAAACGTGAGACACAGTGCACTTGTTTTAAATCCTAGTCAATCTGACCCATATCCGTAGATTGAAACCATTGGTTTTGAATAGCTGAATAGAGTTCCATCAAATGAGTCCCTTACATTTGGTAGCACTCTATAGCAACAGACCACTCAAACATATAGATAAGTATATACGAGATTGAATGCTGGAGTACATGTTTAATTGTTCATGTTTTAAACATTGTGTTCATATTGTAAATTAGCTGTGCAGAATCCTGCTCCCGGAACTGGAGTGTTGGTACTGCTGAGGGTGAAGCGGGTGGGGTGGCAGTGCACTGGGTGTGTGTAGTGCTGGTACTGGTGAGGGTGAAGCGGGGGGGGGGTTGGCAGTGCACTGGGTGTGTGTAGTGCTGGTACTGGTGAGGGGGAAGCGGGGGTGTTGGCAGTGCACTGGGTGTGTGTAGTGCTGGTACTGGTGAGGGTGAAGTGGGGGTGTTGGCAGTACACTGGGTGTGTGTAGTGCAGGTTCTGGTGAGGGTGAAGTGGGGGTTTGCAGTGCCCTGAGTGTGTGTACCGCAGGTACTGGTGAGGGTGAAGCGGGGGTTGGCAGTGCACTGGGTGTGTGTAGTGCTGGTACTGGTGAGGGTGAAGCGGGGGGGTTGGCAGTGCACTGGGTGTGTGTAGTGCTGGTACTGGTGAGGGTGAAGCAGGGGGTTGGCAGTGCCCTGGGTGTGTGTAGTGTTTGGAGTTTAATTCTTGCTTTTCCTTTACAGGGTGAAAAGACGCTTCAGGCAGTCCCATCGAAACCAGCCATCATTACAGCCACCAGACCCATCACCAAAATGATCGTGACGCAGCCCAAGGGAATGGGATCGGGAGTGCAGCCAGCCACTAAGATCATACCCACCAAAATAGTGTATGGACAGCAAGGGAAAACACAGGTAAGGGATCAGTCCATCAATATATCTGAAGTACAGAAACAAAAGAGCATCAGAGCGCTCACCCCGGTCTTTAATGAACTCCCAGGACCAACACTAGCTATTCTAATATAAGGTCTGGTAAGCACTCTCGAGTTGTTGGTTTCTGGTTTTGTAACATTAACACTTTGAAAATGTGGACCTAAAGTCACAAACAAAACCTGAATTCCTGGCTCGCGATCCTCCAGCCTTGCAGGCGTCCGGCTGCTGTTCAGTGTGATTAGTAGTGTGTCCCTGCCCCCCCCAGGTGCTGATCAAGCCCAAGCCCATGGCGTTCCAGGCGACGGTGGTGAGCGAGCAGACCCGGCAGCTGGTGAGCGAGACCCTGCAGCAGGTCTCCCGGGCCAGTGAGACAGGGGGAGCGGCCAGCCAGGAGGGGGTGCTCAAGGAGGAGCTGCAGACCTTTCCAGAGAGCAGCTCATCCTCAACAGAGTCCTCCCACAGCTCGCAAGGTGAAGTCTTCCGCTTGCTGACCATGCCCATTGGAGATGCTCTGTGTTATATAGGACAGCCTGGCCCTGTTAACTATCTGCACCTCACATCAGAGTTATCTGAATGCGTTCCTCTGTGCTTAAAGACGTTTCACACCTGAAAGAAATAGACAACAAATATTAACAACTACCCCCAATACAACCAAGTATCTTATTAAGGTTGATTTACAGATTACATCTAAGTACAGCGGGGACCATATTGTGCGTGTGCGTGTGTGTGTATATATTTTGAAGTTCACAAACTTATCTTGTGTTTCCAGACTCTCAGCCTGTAGTTCATGTAATCACCTCTAGAGGTCAGGAGTGGGCGGAACACGAGGTTTCTGTGGAATCCAGTCCCACTATAATCTACCAGGACGTGCCTGGGGAGTCCCAGTCTGCAACCTCCACTATAAAGGCCCTGCTGGAGCTCCAGCAGACAACAGGTGGGGCTCACCATTGAGGGCAGGGGGATATATCCCTTTACATTGGAGCATAGCTGCATCACTGCAATGCACTGCTCTACCTGAAGACATTGCCAAGCATGTATCCACTACCAGCACATCCAGGACATTTGGGTAGTCAATACCCTTTTTATTTATTTATTTATTTATTTTAATTCAGTAGTTGCCAATTGATTTTACCCCGCTTTTTCTCCCAATTTGAAATGCCAAATTGTATTTTTAGGCTTAGTTCACCGCTACCACCACTGCGCTGACTCGGGAGTGGCGAAGACGAATACACGCTGTCCCCCGAAGCGCGTGCCGTCAGCCGCCCGCTTCTTTTCACTCTGCAGGCCCGTCATGCAGCCAACCCAGAGCTACAGCGTCGGAGGACAACGCAGCTCTGGGCAGCTTACAAGCCAGCCCACAGGCGCCTGGCCAGTCAACAGGGGTTGCTGGTGCGCGGTGAGCCGAGGACACGCTGGCTGACCTAAGCCCTTCCCATCTGGGCGGCGCTCGGCCAATTGTGGAATAGCATCCTGCACCACGCGGAGCGCCTTTACCAGATGCGCCACTTGGGAGCCCCCCAATACCCTTTAAAGCTGCTCAGTTTGAGGATTTGACATTATATTTAAGAATAAAGGTGTTTATGGGTCAGGCAGTTTTATTACGCAATGAAGCGTGCTGAATGACTGAAAAGTTGTGCAATGCCTGTGCTGCACAGTCACTTCATGTTCTTCTCTCCGCACAGTTAAGGAGAAGGGGGAGTCTAAACCAAGGCAGCACACCATTGATCTGAGCCAGATGGCAGTGCCTATCCAGATGGCCCAAGAGAAGAGGCAGTCCCCAGAAAGCCCAGTCATCACTGCTGTGGAATCTGATCTCATCACAGAGTATATCACCACAGGTACACAGCCAAACCAAAATCAGAAATCTCATTTGCAGTGCGTTGCTGTACACAATCTAAGCCCCGGTACTGGCGGATTGGCAGACGTGTAACAGAGAGTCCCCCAGATTAAACCACAATCGTGAAGAAAGGGTGGGGGTCACAGAACACTGACATTTGGTTGGTGGTGTTGCCACATTATGTGGCCCGTGGGGGGCGCTATGTGTCCCTAATTTGCAGTGATAAATGATGGGCAGCCCATACAGGTCACAGTGGAAATTATTCCAATACGCAGCACATTCGCTGGTGACTCTACCTCCCAAAGGATGTCTGCCAACAGTGGTCCATCTGACGAACGGAAATGGATTTCACTTTGTAAAGAGTATTATCTGCCTCACGAGAATGAAGAACAGTTGAAAGAAATAAGCCACCATGATAGCAGGGGTGCATCATTCATACCTTTCAGCCTATGACTCCCATCATGGATGTATGAAATACATGCCAGCAGTTAAGGAAGGATATTTGAAAGGGGTTGTGTGTAGTCTGTCACTAATATACCTTTTCTCCACCATTGCTGGTTAATCCCAGTGAGAGAGGGAATTTTAACCCTTTAAGGTACAAGGGACGTGTCCCACAAATAAAATGATGCTGACTTTCTTATTTTTGTGCAATGAGGTGCACCAAACAGGGTTTAGAATGTACCGACAGGCTGGATCTGGTCGTCCACACTATCAGCTTCCTCCTCATGATACTTGAGTATTGTATCGTAAGAAAAAACTCTTTGAACACCCATTCGGTTAACCGATTTAATATGTGTGTGTTTTTTTTCTTTTCCTCCCTGTTCTTTAAGGCAAATCTGCGAAGGCTGCCATGTCCTCAGCCAGCATCAGCAGTGGTGAGGTAGCGTTGACGTCCCTGCTGTCTGCCAGTCAGCCTCAGTCTACGTCATTACAGAGAGCCCCACAGCAGACAGCGCCACAGACCCCAGTGATGGTGAAGTCAATCCCAGCATCCTCTGCACTCGCAGTCACCCGCTTCGTGAAACAGGTAGCGTGGGGTCAGGAGACGCGTGCGTGGGCTCAGCTGCTTGTCTTTAATTTCACTGTGGGTTTCTTCTGTTTCCTCTGCAGAATTCCACACACTGAACATTTCGAATTGCTGGAATATCCCAGGGTTGAAATGGAAAGAACATAGCTTGCTTTTGTTATTCACTTTAAGTGGTTTGTTTTTTTGATGCAGAAATTTTATTTGCCAGTGGTTTTGTGTTTGAGTTCAGTCCTTGAGATTTTCAGCTTGCCAGTTTTAGTAAGTCTGCAGCCGACGCTATTTCTAGTGTCTCATAAAACATTTCAGTTGGCAAATTCATATTTTCACTGTTATGGAAACATGGGCAAAATCTTTCAGCACCTGTCGCATTGACCTGTGACTTCAAGATGCCATATTGCGGCCATGTGACCTTTTGGTTTCTGGATAATGAAAACGCTTTGAGATATTGGCCTCATACTTGGTACTCAACTGTATTCTATGATTCGATCGTTCAAGTTCACAGGTGTCATACAAGAAACACCCATTTGAAGCAGCAATTCTATTTATATATTGTGAACTAAACAATATGGGGAAGTGAAAAGGGTACTGTTGCCAATTTCGAAAATTGATTATGTAAAAAAACTTAAGTGAACCTTTATTAATCCCACTGTGTTTTTTCATATTGCCTGTCCTAGGCCGTGACTAGCCAGGTGGTGCACAGCAAGCAAGCTGAGGATCTAGGAAGGGAGGAGGGGGAGGTCGAGGGAGATACCTTGGACCCTCAGACAGGCCTGTTTTACAGGTCAGCACAGCAGCTGAAACAAGCGTCCCAGCAGCAAGACCCACCGAAACTCCTGCCTCCCGCTAAGCCAG
This sequence comes from Acipenser oxyrinchus oxyrinchus, assembly GCA_030684275.1. Taxonomy (NCBI): domain Eukaryota; kingdom Metazoa; phylum Chordata; class Actinopteri; order Acipenseriformes; family Acipenseridae; genus Acipenser; species Acipenser oxyrinchus. The sequence continues at coordinate 54,993,365 of CM060255.1, read as the reverse complement.
CCACTGTGCTGAACCAAGGAGCTGCTCAGCAGCCTGCCCTGTACCAGCAGCAGCAGCAGCAGCAGCAGCTCAAGCCTGTCCTGCAGCACCACCTGGTGGTGAAAGAGAGGCAGGTGTCCGGAGCCGGAGCCGGGGCCCAGGCCCAGGCCCAGCAGACTGTGGTGCAGGTGATCGCAGTGAAGCCACCCCACACCCCACAGCTTCCCAAGCTGCAGCAGGCACCGAGCAGCCAGAACCGGCCCATTCACACCGTGCTCTCCCAGCCACCCCCACTGCAGGCACACCACCCTGTGTCTTCAGATAAACCCACAATGAGCCAGGTAAACAAAATAATATGCATATACATACAGTAATGTGCAAACCTCAAGATTTCCCGTTGTATACCTTTTATATATACCTTCCTGCATCAAAGTTGGCCATGACAGGCTATACCACAAATTATTGCTCAAATTGTGCATTTGCAGGTGTGATGTTGTATGTGGGGGTGTATGTCGCTAACAAACTTGTTGAAATGAATTCATATTTCCAGGTGCAGCAGCCAATCATCACTCAAGGAGCCACCGTAACAAAGATAACATTTGGGAGCCACCAGCCTGCCACCATATCCAAACCAGCCAGCGGGGAAGCAGCTGCTAAACTGTCCCCCGTCTCCAGCACCAGCCCTGCTCCGTTCTCAGAGAAGTCATCCGTATCGGACATCCTAAAGATCTCCATGCTGGAGGCCCAGATCGACCCCAGCGTGGAGCCCATGGTGGTGGACTCTTCCAGCGACTGTACCTTCAGCAAAGGGGCTGCTGCTTCTCAAATAGTGGCATCAGGTCAGCTGATCAGCAGCACAGCCAGTCCCGTGGTTCAGTCAAGTCAGTCTAAGCAGCTGCAACAGAGTCTAGGAGGAGCCGGGACCTCCCTCCACGGCCAGTTCACGCGCATCCAGAACCTGCCTGCACAGAAGAGCAAGGAAGTCGACATAATACAGGTGAATGAGCAGCTCCTTCAGCCAGGGGAGCAACAATGCACTACTGTCACGATACCACAGGCAGCACAGTACATGGGATGGGGCTGATGGGCTGCTTGTGTGATGAATAATCGTATATGATCATATATTGACGTTTTTTGAAACATGCATGTGAAACAGAGATGTCGTCCATCGTGTTTATACAGTTGGAACTGTGCAATGTAAGGGTGTTTAATATTCAGTATTTATTCATAGTCTATTCCATGTGCACATGTAGTCTTAAACACAATCATTTTAGTCAGTTTTTTTTAACTCTGTGCTTCTGGTTATGGTTTATCTGAGTAGTTCCCACCATTCCCAGTATAGCAGGGATGTAAATAAAACCCCATTGCGTAGCAGTTTGATCCATTCCTGGAATGGGTGAAGCTGCTCTGCAATGTGACACACTTTGGCCCCTGTGTAGTTAGACTGTAAACATGTTTAATCTCAACGCTTTAAGCTGAATCTAGCTCCACTAGCGCTGGGATCATTTCCTGCTACGTTAATAGTAAACGAAACACAAGTGCCTGGTTTAACCCCGCTCCCTTTTCTTCCCTTAGGTGATCCCGCAGTATTCCATCACCCCCGACTCGAGTCAGTCCAATGTGGTTGTGGAACCCAGTGGATTCCTGGAGATCACCAACTTCACCAGCCAGAGCCTGGAGGAGGAGACTGTGATGGAGCAGGAAGTGGACAGCAGCAACGACGAAGGAATGGAGGCCAGTCCGTCACAGAGCTCCATTGACCAGTCGCAGTAGAAGAGGCATGGCTAACACTGCTGCACAACACAGCGCAACAAAGCAGTAAAATGAAGGGACTGGTTTACAGAGCCACGTGATGCAGCCACGTTCTTAGACTACATAGAACCGTGCTTCTGTGCCAGCGGCTTCTTTTATAAAGAAGGAAAAACAAACTGATCTGCCTAGATAAAAGAAAAAAGGGAATCTGAATTAGAGACCAAACAGAACTCTTACCAACTGATATTCTGAAAAACAGGACAAACACACAACGTGCTAGTTTTTATTGCAACGAACTGTCATCATGGTAAAAAAAGAAGAAGAAGAAAAAAAGATAGAAGTGAATGGCATTTTCCCTAGGTGTTTTTTAATATTTGTAAATGGTACGATTTTAAGTCTTGGTAAAAACAGAAAAAAAGGTAAACTTTTTAACAAGGCAAGTCTAGGATGTTTCTATGAAGCTTGACATTCAAGCACAATGTTTTGTGTTTCGTTGCTTTCTTTTACAAAAAGGTGCTGTATTTCAAATGCATCTCCGTGATACTCAGTAATTCATTGCTGTAACCTCCTTCCCCCTGTGTCTGCTTTATATATATATATATATATATATATATATATATATATATGTATATATATGTATATGTATATATATGTATATATATATGATGATGATGATGATGATGTAACTTTTTAGGGGAATCCCAGAATGAAGGTCAGAGGAGTTTTTCAGCCTGTCCTGAGCAACACTGTCAGTTCGGTCTCTCTCTTTATTTATATATTATATATATATAGTCTGCTTTATATATATATATATATATATATATATCTGCTTTTATATATATATAAAAAGACTTAAATCAATAAAACACAACCTTCCAGAGAATACAATTTTATTTTGCATGGATGTAAAATCCTTGTACCCAAGTGTCCCTCAGTAAAGAAACTTTAGAAGCTTGTCAAAAAGCACTAGATAATAGACTAGATAAATCAATACCAACAGCAGAAGTACTGAACATGATCAACGTAGTTTTAGAAAACAGTTATTTTACATTTGTTGATAAGAATTACAAACAAAACGATGGTACAGCAATAGGATCTAAATTAGGAATGCATTTTGCCAGTACATACATGGGAACATGGGAAGAACAATTACTTAGAAAATCGGAAAGAGAACCTTTAGAATACATTCGGTTTGTAGATGATATTTTTGGGGTTTGGACACATGGAGAAGAGTCTCTCTCCAGTTTCATAAAATAGCAAATGAAATACACAGTAATATTAAGGTGGACCTTCGATGGTCAAGGAAAGAAATAGAATTTTTAGATACCATAGTAAAACTTGAAGAAGGTTCAATTGAGACTGACCTCTTCTGTAAACCTACTGACATGCACCAGTATTTACACATGTCCTCTGCACATCCGATACACACTAAAAGGGCAATCCCAAAGGGTCTAGGAATAAGAATACGAAGAATATGCTCAAAAGAAAGTGACTATGTAAAACAAAGAAATGTATTAAAACAAATCTTAAAAAAAGAGGATACAAAGAAAGAATTATAGAGACGGAGTTAAGAAAAGTGGATAAACTAAAAGAGATGATCTACTAGATTATAAAACTAGAGATAAAAAGGTCAAAAGAGTCCCATTAATAATGACTTACTCTAAACTTTTGCCCAATATTTCTAAGATAGTTTGGAAACACTTATGGATTCTACATAATTCAGAAAAATTAAAAAAGTATTTCTTAAGGCCCCAGTTGTAGCATTCAAAAGAGAAGCTAATTTAGGTGATATTTTAGTTCACAGTAAACATAAAAGAATAATTGACAAAATAGGTTCTACTGAACATGTGCACCAGTAGATGTAAAGTGTGTAAATACATAGATAAAAGTAAAAATATAATTAAACATAAGAACACCACATATCCACTAAAAACTAATACCTACTGTAAAAATAGCAATGTTGTTTATGGAATAGCCTGTGAAAAATGTGATGAAATCAAATATGTTGGAGAGACTGGAACTACTTTATATAAACGAATTCAGAACCACCTTTCATTAATTAGAAATAAAAAATGAATGAACCAATAGTACAGCACTTCACCAGTCAAGGACATGACATAAATGATGTAAAGTTTGTAGTATTAGAACAGCTAAAATTAGACAATGCAACATATAGAAGAATAAAAGAAAGTAAATGGATAAATAGACTGAATACAATTATGCCAGCGGGACTCAACAGAAAAGAATGAACTAATTAACTTCAATAGATATATAACATTTAAATAAATAAACAAAGTTTGTTCAAAAATTGTGCATGCTGATGCGCTGGGGAGGCCAAATCTAGACTGATCCTCAGAGCCAGCATTGCATGATATAATAAAAATATAAATTTATATAAAATAATGTTTATTAGAATTAATACAGATTCTAAGATAGAAGTAAAAATGATGTCACAATATATAGAAGAGCATTACATCATGTAAGAATAAATCATAGATTTGAATGTAAACAATAACAAGTAGTTGTCATGCCGTCAAAAACCTATAAATACCTCCAATGTTTTGATTCAAACACAGGCTCCCTTGAGAAAGATATGTGCAACATATCGAAACGTTGGGCAGCTGGCTCTTTGAGCTAAAATATATATATATATATATATATATATATATGTATATATATATATATATATATGTAATGATGATGATGATGATGTAACTTTTTAGGGGAATCCCAGAATGAAGGTCAGAGGAGTTTTTCAGCCTGTCCTGAGCAACACTGTCAGTTCGGTCTCTCTCTTTTTTTTATTTTTTATATATATATAGTTTTAAAGGCTGAGCACTTTTTCAAGTGTATTGACATTCACAAGCCTCACTTGTGTGCACCTGCAGTTGTGTGTATAAATGTATTAGAACACCAAGATGTGTCATTTACATTCTTTATATACCTGCCTGCATGAATCCCTCTGGGCTGAGAGTTTCAGTTTCCACTCAGTAATCAGTGATATAGAAACAACAGGCACTTGTGTGTGAAAGTGTTGGACCTCGTTGTGCTTTTAATTAGGCATCTTAAACTACCGCATACAAAATGTATCATAATAACCTGTACTGTATATGCATACAGTATTTTAGTGCAAAATTCTTCTTTTTTTAACATTGTAGTCAGACATTAAGTGGAAAAGTTGGTCATTGCTGTCTCACTGTCTTTTCTCATGTGTTAAATATTATTGTTTAAATAATAATTGAGCTCAATAATACAGAGAAGTGCTAGATTAGAGTGGTCTACATTTTTGGATTTATTTTGCACTTTCAGAACTGAATTATTTGACTGTCTTGGATTTTGGTCTCCCGGGGAAAGGAGAGGGTTGGGAGTCGAATCTTCATACACACCAGCAAAGCCCTTTTTCATTTGCCTAGATGTAACTAATGTCTAGCATCAGCGAAATCCTATTAAGTATTAAACATTTTTAATTTGAAAGCATTGGTACTTTTGTTATCAATGGTAGTGTGGTGCAGTGTTAGTGCTGGTAAACACACACACACATATATATATATATATGTGTATATTTTTATTTTGTTTATAAGATTGACCTGTGTTATGTTTTATTTTGTTTAGTAGAATTCAAATAAATTCTTATTATTTCAGAGAATTTCAAATGGCATGTTTTGTTGATGTTGTCATGTCCAATTATAAATTTGAGATTGCAGAATAATTTTGAGGATGTTTTCAGAAAGAAGATACAAACAGACTTGCAAGTTGTGATGCATATATAAGATTATACAAGAGTACAAGGCTTGTTAAATGAGTCTCCTACAAGCAGCATTTTATTTCTTTGGAATATTTAGATTCCCTTAAAATGCATTAGTGTTAGTGTTTTAGAGGACTTCTAGTTGTAAATCTTATCAGATCTGAAAGCACTAGCCGCTGGTTTCACAGACCCCGGTCTTGAAGATGTGAATCCTTCCAAGTTGTTTGCAAAACATCGAACGCAGCGTTTAGCTAGAATGTGTGTAGGTAGGTTTGACAGGAGGTATAACAGCGGTGTACAAAAATGAAGGGGTTTCTTTTTGGATGTACACAAAAGGTTTATTTCATGTATTTATTTTTAATCATTTAAACCTTCCATGTAGATTAAAAAAAAACTTATTTGTTCTACACTGCACTTCTATCTACACATTTCTTTAGGATAGAAAAGCAAAGACAATCAATCACTGCTGATCTGTAAGCAAGCAGCCATACTGACCCATGTGAGTGGGCACGTATGTGTTTGTGTTTGATTTGAGCAGGTATAGAAACAATAAGAACGATCATACACTTGAGATGTGGTTTAGTGAAGACCCACATTGTAAGAGCCCCTGATCTAGATGAAACACTTTGGGGTCTATTCAATTCATTGCAGTGCTACAGAGTTGAGTGCGGCCCCACTGCTTAGATCATTTTGACTTGACTCCTGATGTATTTCTGTCTGTAAAACAAACAAACAAAAAAAAACACATTTTCGGTTTGCAATCGTTTTGATGAATTGTCTGACCCGCTTAGATCAAGGGCCTCTATGCAGCGCTCAGCCAATCTAGCACCTGTGATAATAACCCAGTTATTCTTAACCTTTTTAAATACTATTCAATGGTTGCCAAGCCACAGGATTCTCCATAGAGTTTATTTTATAACCGTGTACACTTGTTTTATGTAAGCACAGTTATGAGGTCATACCCATATTCTGGAAAACTGCCTTTTGAATTCCACTTGTCTTTGTGTCTTTAACGTGTTATAATGTGATGCGATCTCATAGGAATATATGTGTGTGTGTGTGTGTGTGTGTGTGTATATGTTATTGCCAGTGATCTCTGGATATCTAATAACTGGTAGAACGAGGTGTGGGTTTCTGTTTAACCTGATTGTTAGCTCCTGAAATACCTCACCTACTCGTACAGGAAGTTTTTAGCTTTGCTGTACGGAGTTGTCTGTGTGTACTAAGATTGTATATTCTGAGAGTAAACTGTTACATTAGCTCATGATTTATACGCAAAGCAAAATGAAAAACATGCCCGTTTTTAATGTTTTTTTTTTTCTCAGTAATGCATAGTAACTAACACCTAATACATTGTAAGAAAGCATTTGCTGATGGCTGTAGTGTGATATTGTAGTGAAACTATATTGTGCCTCGAATTAGGCGAAATGCATATATATACAGTACTGTGCAAAAGTTTTAGGCAGGTGTGAAAAAATGCTGTAAAGTAAGAATGCTTTCAAAAATAGTTGGCCCAAACATCTTGGAGAACTAACCACAGTTCTTCTGTGGATTTAGGCAGCCTTAGTTGCTTCTCTCTCTTCATGTAATCCCAGACAGACTCGATGATGTTGAGATCAGGGCTCTGTGAGGGCCATACCATCACTTCTAGGACTCCTTGTTCTTCTTTACGCTGAAGATAGTTCTTAATGACTTTCGCTGTATGTTTGGGGTCGTTGTCATGCTGCAGAATAAATTTAGCCAATCAGATGCCTCCCTGATGGTATTGCATGATGGATAAGTATCTGCCTGTACTTCTCAGCATTGAGGAGACCATTAATTCTGACCAAATCCCCAACTCCATTTGCAGAAATGCAGCCCCAAACTTGCAAGGAACCTCCACCATGCTTCACTGTTGCCTGCAGAGACTCATTCGTACCGCTTCTCCAGCCCTTCGCTAACAAACTGCCTTCTGCTACAGCCAAATATTTCAAATTTTGACTCATCAGTCCAGAGCACCTGCTGCCATTTTTCTGCACCCCAGTTCCTGTGTTTTCGCGCATAGTTGAGTCGCTGGCCTTGTTTCCACGCCGAGGTATGGCTTTTGGCCGCGAAGTCTTCCATGAAGGCCACTTCTGACCAGACTTCTCCGACAGTAGATGGGTGTACCAGGGTCCCACTGTTTTCTGCCAATTCTGAGCTGATGGCACTGCTGGACATCTTCCGATTTCAAGGAAGTAAGCATGATGTGCTTTCATCTGCTGCAGTAAGTTTCCTTGGTCGACCACTGCGCCTACGGTCCTCAACGCTGCCCGCTTTTGTGCTTCTTCAAAAGAGCTTGGACAGCACATCTGGAAACCCCTGTCTGCCTTGAAATTTCTGCCTGGGAGAGACCTTGCTGATGCAGTATAACTACCTTGTGTCTTGTTGCTGTGCTCAGTCTTGCCATGGTGTATGACTTTTGACAGTAAACTGTCTTCAGCAACCTCACCTTGTTAGCTGAGTTTGGCTGTTCCTCACCCAGTTTTATTCCTCCTACACAGCTGTTTCTGTTTCAGTTAATGATTGTGTTTCAGCCTACATATTGAATTGATGATCATTAGCACCTGTTTGGTATAATTGTTTAATCATACACCTGACTATATGCCTACAAAATCCCTGACTTTGTGCAAGTGTACCTAGAAGAATTGATGCTGTTTTGAAGGCAAAGGGTGGTCACACCAAATATGGATTTGATTTAGATTTTTCTTCTGTTCACTCACTTTGCATTTAGTTAATTGATAAATATAATCTATTAACATGTCTATTTTTGAAAGCATTCTTATTTTACAGCATTTTTTCACACCTGCCTAAAACTTTTGCATAGTACTGTATATATATATATATATATATAGAGAGAGAGAGAGAGAGAGAGAGAGAGAGAGAGAGAGAGAGAGTTAGACATTTAGATTTCTCTTTTTTTTTCAGGCTAAGTGTTGTAATAAACTTTCCAAAGTGGTAAAACAAACAAACCCCAGTGTTTGGGTGCTAGTGTTACTGCAATAACAACAGCTCTCAATACAGTAATTGCAAACATATAAAGGAAAAGGAGAGGGAGAAAAAATTGAGAATGTAATGTAAAGCCCTTTCTCTCCATGACAACAAATACTTCTATCCCCTAGAGTTTTATAAAACATTGTATTCAGTTTCTTTAATAATTCCTAAAGCTGAAGAACCACAAAGACACTTCATCAGGAACAGTGGCTTGAAACCTGCTTCCAGGAGACTGGGAGACCTAGTTTGAGATTGCTGTATCAAACCCCAAGTCTCCCCTGGTGTGCCGTGCAGGGGTCTGAAACCTAGTCTCCTGAAACCAAGCTCCAGTCCACAAAGTGACTTTGTGTTCCCCCAGCTTTAGACCAATAGCTGGATTCACAGATCCCAGTTCTCTCTAATCTTGGATTACTTTACATTTACATTCCTCACGGTGACCCTGTAGTTTTTCGTAACTTTTTGCAAGAAGTAATTCCCTGTATTGAGAATGAAGCCAGTAACTGTAGCACACAGAGTCACCCGTTAATACATACTGACCAATGCAAATCCCTTATACAAAGAAACCCCCTAGATTTAAAAGAACAAAAACCCAACCAAGGAAAGCAATGTGGACGTGTAATTGAACTGCTCCTACGATCCCTGCAGCTAACGCTAGGATTGCATTGTTAAATGATGGGGCCGGGTTTGTTTTGTTATTAAAGCCCCTAAACAGACAGTGTGCTTGTTTTATCAATGTCGATGCTTTTCATAATGATGTGGCATCCCCCTGACAGACACTCTGTCATTAAATCAATGCTTTTGTTTCACGATCGTGCAAACCAAGGGAGACTCCAGCCATCATGAAAGGAAGCGAGGGCTCTTTTCCTGAGTGCAAAGGGAGTTTCCCAGGCAAATATCAGCTAATCTACCTAATTAGATAGTGAGCACACAATAGCGAGCTCTCTGTGCTGTACGTGCTTCCCATTACAGCAACCTGATTCCTCTGTCGCACAGCATCCCCTGCACAGGGGATTTCAGGACGAAGCGGATTCAATTGTCATGTGATAAGAACTCACAACTTGGAGAGGTGCAATGTTTGAATTGAAATACACCACGCGTTTCTGAGATCCTTGTAAGACCTGTACTCCAAAGTGCTCTTGTTAATGTAACATAACTAGTAACAATCAACACATTTTGAGGTTTGAGACGGTTTCACAAATGGCCTTTTTGACACATACAAAACTGATCCCATGCTGTACAAGACTGTTGTATGCTGTAGTTCAATGTCGTTATTCATTTATTTACTTATCGAGTGAAGCATTCATAACCATATGATGTCATTATTTTGCAGAGTATACTGTATGTGAATACTACTTAAATATAGGATATTGTTAATATCTGCAAATCCTACATGCTTTTATTATAACACTGTAGTGGTAGTACAGTACATTCAGCATCTTGAATGAAAGCGATCCCTTCCATAATACTGAGGTTGTTCTGGACAGGAGCCCCATGAGTTTTCAAAAGCAATTCCGGCTGTACCTGTTGCTCTTCGGAGATCTCCTCCCATGAAAGGACTCCTCGTTTCCCAACCATGCTTCTCTTCTGCTGAGGTCAATGTCAGAGTGATAATGCTGTCCTTGCAAGCACAGACCCAGGTATGTGCACACAGTCGTCAGATAAGACGGCCTTGCCTGGGCTTTTGAAAAATTCCCCTCCTTCCATTGCTTGACAAGCTTTCTCCGGTGGCTGCTGTAAAATGTCAGGGACTTTCCATTGGATAATTCATGCCCCTCTGTGCATGAATGACATGCAGGCCGAGCATCTGAAATACAACTCCTTCATTCACACAAATATCTCATTACAGTACTGAAGTGTGCCACACTTTCTCTATGGACAGGTACAGCACAAGAAAAGTCGGATGTGGCAAAAATCAGACGTGTTTCTTGTCTTTCTTGTGAATTCAGGGTTTATGAAGTGAGAGGGATTATGACACACAGCGGGGGTCTTGAGATCCTCCCCTCATAGATTGAGCATTGCTTCTCAGTCCTGACCAGCCATCCAGTCCAGTGTCTCCACTGAACTGTGTCAGAGCAAAGTGTAATAAAGCATAATGAAAGCATGGTAAAGTATTGAACAGGGCTCGTCTGCATCTGTGATTTTAGAGTTTTTAACCTCCTCTCATCTCACCGACAGGAGACAGAATCTGTAACGGCAGTGCACCACACAACACTGACCATTGCAGTATTGCGAGGTATAGTAAAGCATGTTAGATAACATGGCAAACCAGCTTAAACTACAGGAAAAGCATGGTAAAGCTGCCAAAATAACGTGGAGGTGTATTAGTGTGCATTAGCATGCTCCACCTAATCCCCTCTGCAACCTGCCTTTACCAGGAAGATGAAGCAGTGGACATGTTTGCACTGGTGTTGAAGTAAAACAAGCTGATTTGTGTGCACTTTCGAGCTGCAATCAGGCTGGGCTTCAGTGTGATTGAAGTGGTTCAGAAGCACTGGGTTTGAGATTGCGTTTGATTTCAGATTCAAAACAGTAACGTGTGGGCCAGTGAGCAACTTATTTAAATAGGAAGCCTGGTGTTCAACTAATGCAGAACTCCTGCTATAAGAAACAACAACTACTACTAGTCGTGGTTATTGTTACAAATGCAAAACGAATGTGATTCACCTGCCCCTCTCCGGGTCATGCTTTTCCTATGAAGAAAGCCGATTCCCACGATATCCAAGACGTCCTGGAAGAGGACAGCACTGGTAACAGCCTCTTATTGTGAAGGAGTCTCTTCCAGTAAATGGGGGGTTCGCATGCCTCAGGTCTTGTCTGCAGTGAAACACTCATCTCATATATTTATGATTAGGCTCCACTTATGTTTTTCACAGTACTAGTGATCCAGAGCACCGTCATGTGAAATGAAAGCAGTTTCCAGCTCCCCACTGGTGTACTGCGAGTCATTTTTTATCTCCAAGCTGTGGGAGGCGGAGGTTCACATACCATTCTCCTAAAGGCTGGATGAAAATGGGCTTTTACTGCAGCTTTGGGACGTTTAATTTCCTTTCCTTTCTGTATAAGAGACTGGATTCTAAATCATGTATTCCTTTTATCCTGCAGAGGAATATGTCTCACTCTATCTTTTGCTCCAGTGACAGTCTGATTCAGGTTTTTACCATATGGATCTGTTTAGATATGTACTGACTGATCAGCTTCCCTCGCCTTGCTGCACGCTCCCATGTCTGTGATTAATGCCACTAACTCACAGCTTATGACATTACTTTCCTCTGATCAGTCGCTCATAGTGGAGCAAAAGCACAATAAACTCCATCTGGTTTTCATTAGTATTCTTATTTTTTCTTAATATTAAGTTGGAGCTGTAATAGAAATGCTTTCCAGACTCACACTGGCGTGAATACACATGGTACTGTTTGTAGCTGTGTAAGTTGAGTGGCTCATGCCTAGAGGCAAATAATTATAATTAATTATTGTATAGTGTAGCTTTCCTAGGATACCATCTGTAATCTAGTAAGTCCAATGAAATGCATGGGCATTAGTGATCGAAGCGCTTGTTGAGTTTGAGCAGGGTTAAGCGTCATGCCTGTTCCAGTCCTCCAGAGGTCCTCCCTTTGGAGTTTGACTCATTCGCAGCGGATTCATAGCAAGCCTCCTCTTCCCAATGCTAGCGGATATCATAGAGGCTGCAACAAAAATAGTGCAGCATGCTGTTCCAATAAAGTCACTAACACTTTCCCTGCAGTCCTCATGTTCGTGGTATTTGGTGAGTAATGGGTTCCTTATCGGAGTGTGTTGTTGACCACGGTGGCTGGTTTTCAGTGTCCTGCCTGGGGCATTCTCTAAACATTAATCGACAGGAGGGTTGAGACCGCAAACCTCACGGCACGGACATGGGGGGAAGGAAAGGACCATGTGCACATATAACAACTAGGAAGCAAAGGCACCTTCACACTTCAGAAGTTCTCTTATAATAAGAGACACACCCTACACACCACGCTTTTACTTAGTTTAAATCACCTACCTCTGTGTTGCTTTTGTTGACCCTAGGAATAACCATCAGCCCCGCATCCTGTGATCTCAGAGTGCGGTTTGGAAGATACAGGGTCAGTAACTCCTGCAAATAACTAGGTGCTAACCCATTCAGGGCCTTGTAAGTTAACAGCAAAATATTAAAATCAGTTCTATACTACACAGGGAGCCAATGTAACAAGGCCAAAACAGGGGTAATATGTTCACTTTTCCTGGTTTTAGTCAGAATTCTAGCAGCGGTATTCTGAACAAGCTGCAAGTGGGATACCACACGTTTTGGGACACCAGAAAAAAGTGCATTACAATAATCAATTCTAGATGAAACAAAGGCATGCATTAGTCTCTCGGCATCAGATACGGAAATAATTGGTCTAAGTTTGGCTATATTTGTCAAATGATAAAAAAATACTTTAGTAGCTTCCCTCATCTCAAATGATAGATCAGGATCAAAGATGACCCCAAAACTCTTAATTTGTAGTTTAAGTTTTGATGACAGACTGCAAGGGTCGAGCTCATGTAATACCACATTTCCTTTTAGTTGGTTCTGTGATCCCACTAACCTTGGTTTTATCTGAATTCAACATTAGAAAATTCTGTGACATCCAATGCTTGATGTCTGAAAGGCAAGTAGCTAATAACACCCAGGCAGAAGAAATTCCTGGCTTTAGAGACAAATATAACTGGGTATCATCAGCATAGCAATGGAAGTTCACTCCGTGTCTGCGGATAATGTCACCTAACAGTAGCATATATAATGAAAACAGCAAGGGACCTAGAATGGAGCCCTGTGGAACACCACAGACAACTTCCGATAATGCCGATTTTACCTCCGCAATAGAGACAAATTGAAACCTATCAGAAAGATAAGATTTGAACCAAGATAGGACAAGGTCAGACAGTCCTACTGTGCTTTCAAGATGATTCAGTCGGATGGAATGGTCTACAGTATCAAAGGCAGCACTTAGATCAAGAAGAATTAACACAATGGAAAGCCAGAGTTAGCGCTTATCTGACAAGGGCCGTCTCAGTGTTATGTGCAGCACAAAAACCAGACTGAAACTTCTCGAATATTTTTGTAATTGAATTGCAACAGCTCTCTCTAGAACCTTATCTAACAATGGTAGGTTGGAGATTGGCCTATAGATATTATTATTATTATTATTATTATTATTTATTTCTTAGCAGACGCCCTTATCCAGGGCGACTTACAATTGTAAGCAAATAGATATTGAGGACTTTAGGGTCCAAATTGTGTTTCTTAAGCATAGGCTTTATCACAGCTGCCTTAAGTGCTGAGGGAACTATACCGGAGGAAAGTGAACCATTTATAATTTTTAAAATGTGGGTATTAATAACACCAAGAACATCATTTAATAGTTTTGTAGGAATAGGATCAAGAGAGCATGTAGTAGCTCTCATATGTTGAACTAGCTCTGTCAGTTCCTGTAAGGTAATCAAAGGAAAAGCCCACATAGTAGCCTTAATAGGTGTAGTTGGTAAAATTGTGCTGGAGTCCTCCTTAATAGAAGGTGTCTGTGGAATCTTATTTCTGATGTCTAGTATTTTATTTTTTAAAGAAATGTAAGAAGTCATTGCAGCTGTGGGAGGAGCCAATGTCAAGGGTAGGACTATTAAGGGAAGGATTAATTAATTTATCTAGGGTAGCAAAAAGAATTCTAGGATTATTTGCATTTATTTCAATTAAATTAGAATAATATGATCTAGCCAGCGCCAGAGCCTTCCTGTATTTAACCAGGTGGCCCTTCCGTGCGATGTAACGAACATGCAAATTATTTTACGACCCTCATATTTCATCTTACGAGTTGTATCATTGAACCACAGTGAGCTTTTTTTAAAAGACACTCTCCAAGTTTTGATTGGCGCTACAGTATCTAAGATACCAGTCAAGGTGGTGTTGTAGGTATTAACCAGCTCATCTACTGATGAGGACTCAGAGAGTGGTAATGAGCTCAATACATCACAAAGCTTAGCAGCAGTTGAAGAATTAATGACCCTGGATTTAAATGTAGGGTCCACAGTCTTTGTGGATACTGGCAGATTCACCTCAAAAAGAATGGCAAGATGATCAGAAATAGTAAGATCTAGGGTTATGACGTTCTTAACAGCTAAACCATGAGAAATTACCAGATCTAAAGTATGGCCACGATGCGTAGAACCTTTGACATGCAGGATATAATCTAAAGATTCCAGTAGCCTCAAAAATTCCAAGGAGTTGACAAATCCAGGGATTGGTTGATTTTTCATAATAACGATACGAGAGGAAAGCAATGGCTAGCTATGCAGTAGTATTACAAATAAATGAGTAATACAATTGGGCACACGATTCTTAGGGCACAGCTCTCAATACACCAGGCTGTGCTGCTAATAGATGCTATATGCTCAGTTTATTCCCAGGCTATTTAAACATGCAACCTTGTAGCCCAGGAGAGACAATGGTGCCTAGTGTGTCAAACACCTTCTACATGGGGCTTAGCATCAGCGAACTTCATATGGGCTGAATTACAGTGCTTTTATACTGCTTGATGTTATCAACCCCCTCCTAATAACCACTGCACTTGAGGCCGGTCCAGCTTTGGTTTATTTTAATAAAGTCTGAGGTGTCACTTCTCAGGCTTGCTCTTTAGTTATATCGGGTCTGGATCCCATTAGACGTGACCCCTCATAAAACACAGTGCAGAATTCTAAACAGCGCTGTGCATGATTCAATGGGTTCTGTAAATACTGGGAACAGACGTCTGAGATCATTTACTGACCTCCCTATTATTTTTACTGTCAGCATGTCATCGTGTTGGTAATTGATATGGTTGCTATGTAAACAATACCCTTGTTGTCTTGGATTATTTGTATGTTGTTTACTGTTCTTTCGCTGCTGTCTGTTCTGTGTTTACTGCCTTTGTCTTCTCTGAGGCAAAGCTGCACTGCAGAGAATGGAATGTTCCAAAATGTTTTTTCAAACAGGGTTCATCTATGTAGCAAACCCAAATTAGAATCCCTGTGTTTAAAGAGGAAACTCCAGGGATTTACGAGGTCCTTCTACATGAACTTAAAAAAAAAAAAAAAAAATTGCCATCCATCGCTGCTCGGAGCATTAAGCTGAGGGAACACGAAGACACTTTGAGGCTCAGAACTTGGTTTCAGGAAACTAGATTTCAGATGTACAATACTTCTGGAGCATGTAGTGGTGCGTATTATACAGAAATGAATTGTTTTGGTAACTAATGAATAAGGCCATTATTGTATGTGGATGCCTGCAAAGCAGCTGCTTCGCTAAGAGCAGGAAAGAAGGCTGTGAAAGGATGAGGGCATGAAAATAAGCTGAAAATAAGGTTGGCAAGCATAGATCTCTTTACCCTGGCGTCGTACCAGATATTTCAGTTTGTTCTATATGAACGGCACAGTCAAGACCCATGTAGTGAATGACAATGAAGACGGATTAGGAAGATGTATACTGATTCCAGGCTCATGTGACACGCTTGTGGGCAGCATGGATTTGTCCAGGGTCTCAGGTGTAATCAAGCGTTTCTTTTCTTAGTATCTTCAACGTGCCACTCAATGCCTGTGCAACATGCCATGTGATCAGAGCAGGGAGAGTGGCCCACCACAGCAGCGCGTGATCCGTGGAGGTGGGGTGGGGGAGCTCAGTTTAATTAATTGAACAAGAGGTTCTGAATAGCTACCATTCCTTGTCTGCTCAGCTAGAGTTTAAATCTGATTTCTGCTCACTGTCAAAGCCAGCTGCCTCGTGGAGTAAACGCTAGCTGAGTGTGGATTGTGACCAAATCAGGCCTGACTACATTATTTATTGAGCTGTGGGCCCCCCAGTCCTGAGACTCTCACAGTCACCGCTAGACTATTCTCACTAGACACGATGCCAAGAAGATGTCCCTGTTGAGTAAACCGATGCGTGGGGAGGGGGCAATTTACTAGAGGAAAAAATAAACAAAGCCCATGAATAACGGAGTTCTTGTGTTATCTGCTGTTGCCTCCCTTCGGAGACTGTGTAGTTTATTAGGATGTTTCATAAGAAATCCTGATGTTTTGTCTGGCTATGAAGCAGGGCAGCTTGCAGGGCGGATGCAGGGCTGGGTTTCTCAGACACACTCTTGTAAATACAATCAACGGGACGAGTAAACTGCCACAGTGACGTCTGCCCTTGGGGCTGCTGGAAGCCTAACCCTAACCCTAACCCTAATCCTAACCCTAACCCTAACCTCATTCAACAACATAACATTTCATGAAGATGATAAACCCGTTTGGAGTGTCCCATTATTAACCCTAACCCTTTTCTTATACAATTGTCTACTTACATATGTGGTGCAAAAAAATATACAATTCGTTACATTGTAACTATGCATAACAACATTGTCATTATGTGTAAGTACTAAGTAACTGCTCTGTAAATACACAGTAACTAGAGACACTTCATCTCAGGTGTTACCCGAAAGCTATCCCAGCAGGTATCCAGATGCCTGGCGGTGAGGTAACGCAGTCCCTGATGATTTCACCTCCACAAAGACCGATACAACACCTCCCTTCAAATCCCTAGCCGAGAACGCCAACCTGGCACAGCCAGGATGCAAACCTGCGCTCTCCTGACTGTATGACTCACCCGCACACCACATGTGCCTTTACCAGGTGAGTCCCAAAATATCTTTTAATGAAGGAATGTCCTAAACGTCTGGATATCTCTGTGCCACTTGTGTTTGGAAGGCACATGTAAGGGGGTAGTGAGAAAAAAAAACACTATTATATATATAAACCATTTACCATATTACATAATATGAATATTTCAGCATGTTTGGGTTTGGGTTAGTGGCTCAAATTCTTAGCAGTTTATAGACGTTGTTAAATTGATAATTGTTTCAAGAAGCTGGGGGGTGCATATCTCACCAATTAAATTGGAAGTAATTAATTTCCGATTGTTGGTTATTTTATGGTAAAAAAAAAAAACGATCTCCAGTCTTTACTAAAAATAAACACAAAAACAAAACCAGACCAACTTGGGCACTGATTTTCTTTATTGGGTGGAAACTCCCTTTTTCCTTTCCTGCTTCCTCACAAATGATCGCTTTTATTGTTGAACTAATGTTACTACTTGGTACACAGGGAGATCCACACAGATAAGCTTGCTGAACGAATGGGGGCTACATATGTCTTCACTTCAGTTCTGTTTGAGCAATAACTGTCAAAAGAATCTTACCAAAACAAGCCACCCACCTAGACTGAAAAAACATGTTCCTCTGGCAGGCCTTTGTGAGCATGAGGCCTGCTAACTCAGCTGCCCAGTCATCCAATGATACATTCAATGATGAGCTTGGACTCTGCTTCAGGAAATATGACGTTGACACTCAGTGTAAAACCCTACGATGAATGTAGCTTGTCTGACCTTCACTGTGAGGTCTCCTGTGAGCCAGTTCAGAGACAGTTTATATGAACAAGTTCTTCAGAATCTAAGACTGCCCATGTGGTCGACCGCTCCCAGCAAACCATGACGTCAGGCAGTTTGTTATTGGAAGGGAGTGCGCGGACTGACTCCTGTGCCAAGCACTCCAATGCTGTTCCTCCACCCAGAGACTGATAAGAAAAATCACATGCCTTCTGACCTTTGTGACATCACCGGGAGCAAGACCCTGGAGTCTGGGGTGAGCTGGAAGCAGCATTTCTGAAGGGAAAGTAACAGGAAGTATGAGTAACAGCAGAGCCCTCGACCTGTTCTGAGCATGCATTTCACAAGCTCTCCTTGTGACTATTCCTTTTAGGGTTTTAAACTCTTTTGTACATTTTAAAACCGTATAGGCCTGTAATAACAGGACCCGCATGTTTACTTTAATCTCTGGCTCTTGCTTAAAGTTGACCCCATTGCTTCTGACACTAGTGTTTCAAACACTCCTGAACTCTGACATCAAATCAGCACAATCAGGGGTTCCTTTGTAAACACAAAGGTCCTGGATCTTATCATTAAGGAAGAGGGAATGCATTTTGTTGTCTGGATCTAATGCCCTGCCCTTGATTGACAGCAGCTCCCATATATGCTTCAAGTCCTCATCTGCTTGTGGATTGGCACATGTTGCAGCAGTTTGGGGTGTAAGAGAACGAGTCATTTTCTTACTGTTAGACGTCGCATCCTAAATACTTGCAGTGCACATTTGTCATTCAATTCATGGAACAGGAAAGCGTTTTTTTTTTTTTGTCTCTCACATGCCTTTGTTTTAAGATTCAGGAACAAACTAGGTTTGGAAATCTCCACTGGCTTAGCGTCACTAGCCCTGGTTTTGTCCCTTTCGTTGTCTGGTATGACAGGGGACTTCACCATGAATTAACTCTCTTTCAAGTTAGGACAGGTTGTAATTCACGAGAGGGACTTTGTGCTGTGCTTGTTATTACTCCAGTGTAAATCATCCTGGGTTATGTTGTGTTTGCATTGCAATTCACTAATGGTAGCTGACAGGGGGGAGGCTGCTGGGGGGGTCAGGTCTGGGAAAATGTAAAAATTCCCCCTCGTGAATCTTGTGGTTATCCCATAATGTGAATTCCCTTTTTCCCTCAGCTAATTCAATCCATTTAGTGTTAGTACTGCACATACATCCCCTGTGTAACAGAGTATTTAACTCTGGAGGAATACTGAATAACCCAGCAGAACCACAGCAATGGAGTGCATCAAACATTGCTCTGCTCCATGGACCTGGTGCTCTGAGGCATTGTTCAAACCCCAAAGCACACTTCAAGCAATAGGGTTGGATCTCCAGCTTCAAATATACAGGCGCCCTATGTGTATATTTCCATGTTATTTAATTACGACGGCAGGTTTATTGGAATGGGAAGCAGTTGAGTTCATTTAATGCCCGGGTTCTATGTTCGCTTGACGTTTGCGGTACAGCATCGTGCACATGCAGTCTACACATCTCAGGAAATCTGATGACATTAAACATGCCATGACTGGCTGACTGAGAGAGGCTCGGTACCCACAGAAGCCTCTCCTATAGTTACCTGTTTGTTTCAGATTTCCCCTCCTACAGTCACCATTAGACACCACAGCAGGACAGGACTATACAAGAACAAGGACTTTCCCAGAGTTCCCATGCCTTGCGATTGGACAATGGAGAGACAAACAGCTTCCAGACATGTGGGTTTTAATAACAGTGATATGATTAAGAAGGTGATGAAATCTTACAGGTACAGTAAATGTTTGTACTGACCACTAAACCCTACTGCCTGAGAATCAATTAGTCGTTTTTCAATCCATGTGTAGACACTATACAGTCCTTGTGCGGGACAGGGTTCATGTGACCTAGTGTTTTTTCTAATTGATGGTAGGGTACTGCATACATCATCTATTCTAAGTAAGGAGATAATATGGGCCCATTTAAACTTCTATTCTGAAGGCAGTGCAGGGATGGAAATAAGACTCCCATTGCACAGCAGGATCCATTCTTGGTTTTACTATGAGTTTAATAAAACACACCTGAGCTTGTTAGCTATAAAGTGGGGCTGATGAAGCTTGTAATAAAACCTGGAATGGGTGAAAATGCTATGCAGTAGGAGTCTTTTTTTTCCCATCTCTGCTGTGTTACAGGCATCTTAGTGTAAGTTCTTGTGCAAGGGTTCAATAGATATTTTTAAAGTGGTATGAAACATATTAAACAACATAGTTCTGCATTTACTTTGTTTTTCTTTTCCCTAAAACTGACTTGCATGACAAAATAGACCTGATGTCTTCCTTAATTACCACCTCCACACTCAACATTGTTCCTTTTACTTTCATCCTTACTGTTGTTTACCTGATCGTAATACTCATGGGCTGACTCAAGCTTGATCACGCCTGGAGTTTCAGCAACACCATGTAATCATGCGCTACAGAGAAATGGGAGGGCTTGCAGCAGCTTTGAACAACTGTGCCATAACAATGGCAATTTAATTCAATTGAACCATTTAGACATGTATTGAGCAGAGACTAAGCACATATTATTAATGATACAATTAGAGCCCTTAAGCACCTGGAAAAACCCATTCATTATCCATCAAGTTACAAGAACAAACTACCCAGTCATTTAAGCTGAGTAGCTCATCAGCGACTTACTGACTATTAATCTAAGGCTATTTATGGATGCAAAACAGGTACATTACCAACAGGCGATTGGGAAATTCTTACAGTTAGAAGATATGAACTGATATTAACAACAGGAAAGCTGATGAATCACAATGAGGATTTAGCACCAGTGAAGGGAAGTAGCATGCTGAAATTAGTTTTATAATTTGGTAATGCGATACCAGCAGGGCTGTATTTCAAGTCATGAAAAATACCAGTTCTGTGTTTAGTTTAGATAAGTCTTATCTTTAATCCCATTCTAATTGAGATTTGACAGTAATAGAAAATGAAGCATTTAGCCTCAAAGGGGGGGGGTGCAGTCACATCTCTTTGTTGAGACAGACGGTTTGGGTTTTGCATACAGCAGTCTTTTTTCTTTGATCCCACTTCTCAGACCAGCTTTCCTCCCGTGGAAAGCCAGGGGAACACTCTAAACAAATATAACACCCAGCCTGTGCCAGTTAAAGCAGGCAGCCAAGAACAACACAACAACAACAAACAAACAACAGCAAACAACTAACAACAACAAACAAACAACAACAAACAACAACAACAACCCTCACTCACTGCCGAGGGCGTTTCCTTTTATTTCCATAACTTTTAAAAATAGATGCAGGAAACGGTAATGTTGAACATGAGGAGCATCCACAGAAATGGTCGTGGGATTCTAAGGCTCAATCCGAATCCTAATAAACCGTAGACCAGGGTTGGCCACAGCTGGCTCTTCCACTCCTGGTCTTTGTTCCAACCCTGTCCTAAATTGTTTAACTGAACTAATTAAACCTCCATCCAGACCCTGAAGTAGTTAACTATCTAATTTGACCTGTTAAACCTGGAGTGGAATGGCCCTCCAGGACTGTGATTGGACAGCCCTGCTGTAGATGGCAGAAGGAATGAGATATGAAGTATGAAGACCGTAACTGAATCTATTGAGCACAGAACTTGGAAGGATTAGGGGGTGCTTGATTGAAGTTGACAAAGCTGACCATGGCCAATACTTTAAGTGGTGTGTGTGTCTGCCTGGCAGAGTTGAAAGGCTGTATTGCCACCTGATTTCAATGCAATGAGGTGGTCTGTTCAGTCTGATTTCAATGTAATGAGGAGGTCTGTTCAGTGTGATTTCAATGCAATGAGCAGGTCTGTTCAGTGTGATTTCAATGCAATGAGAAGGTCTGTTCAGTCTGATTTCAATGCAATGAGGAGGTCTGTTGAGTCAGATTTCAATGCAATG
Source organism: Acipenser oxyrinchus oxyrinchus (assembly GCA_030684275.1). NCBI lineage: Eukaryota > Metazoa > Chordata > Actinopteri > Acipenseriformes > Acipenseridae > Acipenser > Acipenser oxyrinchus. The sequence goes on along the minus strand of CM060255.1, from coordinate 54,971,510 downwards.
AGGAGGTCTGATTTCAATGCAATGAGGAGGTCTGATTTCAATGCAATGAGGAGGTCTGATTTCAATGCAATGAGGAGGTCTGTTCAGTCTGATTTCAATGTAATGAGGAGGTCTGTTCAGTGTGATTTCAATGCAATGAGGAGGTCTGTTCAGTGTGATTTCAATGCAATGAGAAGGTCTGTTCAGTCTGATTTCAATGCAATGAGGAGGTCTGTTGAGTCAGATTTCAATGCAATGAGGAGGTCTGATTTCAATGCAATGAGGAGGTCTGATTTCAATGCAATGAGGAGGTCTGATTTCAATGCAATGAGGAGGTCTGATTTCAATGCAATGAGGAGGTCTGTTCAGTCTGATTTCAATGCAATGAGGAGGTCTGATTTCAATGCAATGAGGAGGTCTGTTCTGTCGCAGGTAGTGTTAATAACTCAGCATTGGAGCAGTAGAACCCCCAGGGAAAGAGAAATGGAAAAAGACATGACATTACATTGGGAGCTACTTGTTTTGTTGGATCTATGTATATTATTTGAGTTGCTGACCTTCTATTAATAGTTCCTTTTCAGCTTATTTTTTTATCATTTGGTTCATTGTTTTTCCTACCCTTGCAAGCTCCCAGTATGGTTTGATTGTGTCTGTCTCAAACACCCACGGAGCAGATGGGGAACACTGTGTTGTGCATAACCACAAGCAGCCTGCCTCCTTCTCACTCCAGACACTTTTAGCAAGCCATACTTTATTTATCTTTCATATCGTAATATCCTGACTTTGAAGAGGCCGCTGCAAAACATTCACATAGATGCTTTTTTCTTTTTCTCGGGAGAGAGTGGAGTCAAAGACGGAGCTGCTATCTACTCTATCTCGCGCCGATAAAGTTGAAGGCTGCGTTTATATGGTCTGCTGACCCTGCTGTTTGAAATACAGCCCTGGTCCATTAGTCACAGTATGTTTGTGTCTTACATTTGAAATCCTGCTTGCCACAGGGATCTGGTTTGTTTTCTAATGATGGTTGCACACTGTGGCACACACTGCAGTCAGAGAAGGGGGCGGGGGGGGGGGGGTCTTTGTGGTGTGTGGTTTGGTTTCACATCATCCACTTTCACTGTTCAGCTCTACGCATTAGGAAGGGGCTTCCAATAGTGCTGTTCCAGGACTGTAACCCTGCGGTCTTTCGGGCAAGGGTGGACAAAGCTGGCCCTTCCATTCCAAGCCTTTGATCCAGCCGTGTTCTATCCAGGTTATGAAGTAGCAGATAAGACAAGCCATGAGGTTATCTGCCAGAGATTGTCATTTAGCATGTGCCTGTTTTAAACTATGCACCTAAACTCTGGATCAAATCCATCAAATTCTGTATCCTCCTTCAAAATTTACTTTAAAACTCATGTTTATAGTTTGCATCAGTTTAGGCCTGTATACTTTTATCGTATTAATGTAAGTTTGCCTTTATTATTATTTTTTTTTAATGGTTCAAGTTTTTTAGAACTCATAATTGTATTTTTTTTTTTTATATATTCTTCTACCCAGTTTGAAATGCTCAACTCAAATAGTGGCTCACCTCTTACTGAAGTGTTTGTTTCTATGTTTAAAATGTACTCTGAATTGTTTACAATCTAAAGCCTTCATTATTTATTGCCCACGGCTGCACTTTCGCCATGAATACCTTCCATGTATAAATCCTTCTCTAGTTTCTTTAGAAACCATGCAGCCCTTAATTGAGGCTCTCATCTGGTCCCACTTTTTAACTTTCCTACTGTGTTATGGGAAGCAGCGAGAGCCAGTAACTTTCTCCAGTGTGGTAAGTGCAATATTCCTTCTGCTGTCTGATCAACAACCTATTTAAGAATAGAAATGATTATAATTCCCATCACTGAGCCGAAGGGACAGACATGGAATCATAGCGTTGTTTTTATTTCAATTATAATTCATGGAAATATAAAAGTTTCTGTGAGAGCCTGACCAAAAGAACCATGGCCATTAAACAGCAGGCTTTATAGCTGTAAGCAGCACAATTATAACTGCCTTTGTTATGTTGAAGTGGGTGATCACTAAAGTTTAAATAATAAAGAAATTACATACAGAAAAAAGGGTTTTAATAATAATTATATTTTGTATTAGTTTTCCAAGCTTTATTTTCACTTTGAGTTGGATGAAGCCCATTTATCCTGTGCAGCATTGCTGTATTAGGAGCTCACTTGAAGTCCTGCAGTATGTGCAGTAAGGGCAGTCTCAGGTTTCAGGTGGGGTTTTATACCTGTTGTATGTAAGATATGACCATTTGCCTCATTTTGACTCTGGTGCGCTCAGTCAGGTTACAGCCTCAGGTATGGCGGTATGGCAGTAAAAATGTCAGCCCCCCGGATGAGAGGAAAATCAGCTTCCAATGGCTTTTAAAACACTCCATGCAGAAGTGAATCGCCATTAATTTGTACTCAATTGTAAAGCCGAGGGAAGGAGAGCTTTTCTTGTTTTGAAATCCACACGTTACTGAATGGATTTTTTTTTTGCCGAAAAAAATACTTCTTAAAGGCAATTCCAAGAGACATCTGTGAGATGTATGAGTATCAGTACAGTGCTATTAGGGAATGCCCTGACATTGAATAGAACGTCCCGGCTGTGGATTTCTTGAGACCTTATAAAGGCTGCGCTAGTACAACACACAGATCCACGCTGCTCTGGCCTCGAAGACATGCTGGCACACAATGGAGCGATCTGTACTGGAGCACAAGTGGAATCAATTAGCTGACTCTGCTCTGCAGCAGCATGAGTTCTTTTTTCCCTTGTGGGAGGAACTCAGACAGACAGACTTTCACGACCCTTTCTCTCACCCTTGACGTGATGAAGAGATGTTCTCAAAACAACTGCGTTTTGTCAGGCGTCCAAGAAACATTTCATGTTGTTTAATATGCTTCACTCTTCTGGGGGGGCTGGGGGGGGCAGGTTTCTTAATTCCCACTCCCACGAGTTCTTCTGGGGCTTTTCAATGCCAATTAAAAAAGAATCACAGAAAAAATAAAAAATAAATCATTGGTTTGTTGTGGCGCACTACCAAAATAAACAGAGCAACGATGATTTTGAAAGGAAAATAATTCTATTCCTTTACCCCAGGGGTAGGTAGATTTGGCGCTCCTGCCCGTCCCACTTCAAGCTTTCGACGCAAAGCGTTGGTGCGCCTGCTGTCCTGCACTGTTCCCAACTTGGACAACTTGTCCTGAATGGGATTCGAACCCTGATTGCATGACTTTTCTAGTGCATTTACAAGGTGAGCCACTGGATTCTATATATTCTTTAATGTCTCACCTACACATATTATCATAGTCATCTTATTATGTGACATGACTGTTTTGATTGAATGAATATGTCTTTTTTAATGTCTCACCTACACATAATATCGTAGTCACGACTGTATGAATCACTGAGATGAGAAGGATTGCTCCAAAGTCCTTAACCTTCTATCTGACGCAGACGTGCAGACATTTCCTTTAAGACATCAAAAGCCTCTGTTTGCTCAGCCTCCCAGTCCCAATAGACAGGTCCTGCACGTGACTCCCATTCTGATACTGGCTCTGAGTCTCTCCAGACCTACAACTGTATCAGTGAACCTGGCGTGATGCCACAGTAAACGCATCACTCTTTATTTTTACAACATTAGAAATATTCCAGGTTTGTCAAAATGCAATTGGTTAAATGTAAGCCTGAGGGTTTAAATAGAAAGGATTGTTACATCGTTCACCATGTAGTAAATGACATCACAAGCACATCAATGGATTTAAACAGAAATAAAGGAGTGTAGCTACCATGGCATCAAAACTCTAGAAGTGCCTCCACTGTTTGTTTTCAAACACACTTTCCAGTAACTGGTGTCTTATATACAGTATGTATATAAAAATCTACTCTATATACAAGTATATATGAAAGTACAAATGAAAGCTGTGTCTTTACCTTGTCTACTCTCTGTGTAACCCAGTACAGTAGTTGCAATAAACTTTAATAACATTGTAAACCAATGGATATCCACCAGAAAAACAAACAGGGCAAACACACAACCATGAGTTATTCTAATGTTAAAATGTTTCAGATAAAGCACTATTTGTATAACATTAGCAGTTTGTCTTTTTACAACAAGTTGTACAGGTGTAGCACTGTGAGAAATGCTTTGTAAACACAGTGGAGCACCGACACTGAAACTGTTCTACCTGTACTTAACCTTAACCTTAACCCTAACCCTAGCCCTAACCCTTTGCTGATACAATTGGGTACCTGCATATATTGTGCAAAAAGATTTTACACATTAAGTACATTGCAACTATGCATAATACCATTGTAATTATGTGTAGGTACACATGTATTTACTAAGTAACTACTATGTAAATACACAGCAATTAGAGACACCATGTAAAGTGTTACCTCGAATTGCCATTTCAATGTAAGAGGGTTGGTTCGTGTGCTTTTCATTCAATTCACTGGGCTGAGATGCCAGTTCTTGTGATCCAATTGTATTAAAACCTTTTCTCGTAACCTCACAATATCTACGGCTTGGTTTTTAGATTCATCTGTTTCTGATACAAGCTGATCCTGACTGGAATTTTGTAGCAGAATATCAATCAAGATAAATAAGTACACGCTGATTCCATTTTCCGTTCAGGCTTCATGTTACCAGTAAGGTAATGAAGTGTATGTTTTGAATTGCATTATGTTGTTTGTGCATGAGGCTCGGGTAACCAAAATAGCTTTCTGTGGCTTTCCCTGCAAGCAAACCTAACCATGAAACTATTCACAAAAAAACAACGACATGTGCACGCAATTAAAACTTTTGTGCTGTTGCTGATGGTTCTAATTACGGCAATACTTGTTTATTGCAGGTACGGCAAGCAGGATGATAAACAGCTCACTCTATGGCATGTTGAACAGCAGGCCTTGTTCAGACTCTGGACTCATAGAAACATATGATATTTAAAGGAGGTCAGGCTGGATGAACCCTCCTAATAAAAGTGAACAGGAGCAGATGTGGTGGCACCATGTTAATGCTTCAAACATCACTCACTGTTTACACACACACATAAACTCTCTCATCGTCAAACTCCATTCCCTGCAGTCCACTGGTCGTAGGTTGTCCCGTCTTTTCAGCTAGCTCAGGTTCAGTGTGCTCTCTGGTTAATCTCAGTTTGATAAAGTCCAGGGTAACGCATGCATTGCATCCAGCACATTCCACACATGCCTTGTCTCCACCTACCACTGGGTTTGAGTTGAAAGTGTTTGGAAACCAGTCTGGTTGGTTTCCCTCGGCAGCAGAGCGATATTGACACGGTTTGAAGGGGGACTCGTTGCTCCAGACCAGTCACTGATGGAGGAAGTTAACATGACTTTTTCTGTAAACGGCTGGGAGGAGATTGAAGCAGTGAGAATCTGGATAATGCCAATCATGGCATTAATAAGTCAATGTTTTTTTTGCCACGTTCATTATCGTAGTGTGTGCTTGCCGTTGGGTAGTTACTTTATCCTGCCTGTTGCATCCTCCAACTGGATAAGGAAAATAATATTCAAGTGATTCAGGGTAATTGTGTTTTCAGAAATAGATTGAAATGCTCTCCAATGCTGCAATCATGGTAACCAGAATCGAGCTGATAGGAAGGCGGTGTTAATTCTGTAAACTTAGCCAGCACTATCATTGCCTGTCGATACAGTATGTTGCTTTTCTTGAAGAGTTTACTTAGACATGCATGCCTAGTAATTGCTGTGCACCACTCCTCTCCTATCAAGCTCTTCTCATTTGAATTTGAAATCCCTGTTTGGGATAACCCAGTAGGGCGCCCTTTCCATCTGTAGGAAACCTGGAATCACTGGGAGAACATTACTGGACATTCCCGATGATTACTGGAAGAGTTACTGTAACGGCAGCACTCACTCTCCAGGAGGTGCCTAATTGTACCTCGTTCCAGGAAATGAAAAGATACTTACTCTGTAATAGCTGCTTCCTGCAGCTCACAGGACAGCATGCCCACCTCTTTCCTGTGAGTCTGCATCCTGTTTTCTGATGAGATTGCTGGGTGCGGTTGACCTGTAGCCGACTCGCTCCTCGCTGCCGCTGGTAAGTGTGTAGGTCTGTGCAGTTTAGCCGGTTGTTTTTACCAGGGTGTACCCAGGTGGAGCTTGTGATTTGGACATGACAATATCTTTGTTCATGTTCTCAATGAGTCACCGTATCTACCAGTTGTACCGCATATGTTAGTATTTGAGCTTTTGTTGAAAAATATATTTGTTTGTCGACTCTACAGCCTGTTCGGTATTACATTAATGGTGCGTGATTCTCAGCCCGCCCAGGTGTGAATGGTAAATACGGAAGAGAATCTTCCAAAAGAATGGATTATAGGGTAGAAGAAAACAAGGAGGTTGGCTTGCTTAAATTCGGAGGGAATGTCAGTCCTGAGTCATGCTGGTAATTCTGGGGAATGTCAGTCCTGAGTCGTGCTGGTAATTCTGGTTATTTTCGTTTGTGATTCAGTTGTGACTTGAATCGCTATTGTTTAAATATAATGATGAAGAGAAAAAAAGTACTTTTAAAGATCATTTATTTTTACATACAAATAGGAGACAAAACATATAAATATCTCTTTAAAAAACTCCATATCTTTGATACATTCATTTCAAACGCTTCTGTTGCTCTGTATATCCACACCATAACCTCTTTGGCCTGTAGTGTTTTATGTTACAAAATCCTTCATAATTTGTAATAGTCTGAAATAACATATAACTGAAAATCACTTTTTCAAAAAGCAAAGGCATTTAATGTGGGTGCGGCCTTGTGGGTTTTGTGATGGAATTATTAAACAACATAAATGCTTCATGTACGATATAAGCACAGTATAATATACAATTTAATGTATGTAACATTCAATGTCCATTGCTCCTTTCCTCCCTCAAGAAAACACAAGAAGACGTCTTTGAAATTAAATTCAACATTTTCCTAAATTTTCCTCCGCCAGCAAATGCATAATACTGTCACTACTTCCTAATGAGAGGAAAGAGAAGCGTGAATCAAAAAGCAGCAAAGTACTGATAGACAGAGCTGTGAGGGCCATCAGATAACCCTGTAAAAATCATCATGATTGTCTCAAATCAGCCTTTAAACTTGATAGAAACAGATGCAGTGAATATCCCCTTCGGTCACAGAGTTTTAGTTTCATTTGTAGAAATTCTAAAACAGTTGGTGTGAACTCTATGGAGTTCAAGAAGTTACCTTGCCACAACTTAAAAAAAAAGAAAACCATGACGCATTATCAAATCGATACCTAGACAGGAAACTTAACACTGTGCAATCGTGCACACAGTGACCGAGGGGTTAGAACTTGCACACCAAACATCTCACAGTTTGCTTTTGGTGACCCATTCCTGTACAGAAGGACCCATATTATTATAATACTTAAGTGAAAAGAAAAGCAGCAAAACTTAGTTCAATACTGATACTGTTAAATATAATCCTCTAATGAAGCTATTGGTATGTAGTGCTATTCTTAAATAACATTGAATAATGCAAATAAATGCAATGGAATTAAATGCTCTCTGACTGATACAGGCATGCACACACACATGCACGCACACACACACACACACACACACACACACACACACACACACACACACACTTATTTACAAGACAAATCGCTATGCCCACAATGTCCATGTAACCCCAGTTAATAATTCTGCATTGTCTAACAACAACGTCTTCAACTGACCTTTGATAAAAAATACATGCGTCTTCACAATAGATGATGTATAAAAATGCTAACATTTTTTAAAATTTGGAACATGATGAAAAAAAAACAACAAAAAGTTTCACTCATGATCATTAATGAACCAGGTGTGATTATCAGATGGGTTTTGGTAATAATGGTAATGGGTAATATCCTTGTAAAATCAGGACTGGGGTAAAGATGGCACCATCTAAACTGCAATGGAAAAAAACATTTTCAAGATTTCCCTTTAAAGTAGGTAATCCACAATCAAACTTATAAAAGGTACTTTTTACTGAGAAGTCTTGTGTGTCATTGACAAGTTATTCCTGTCAAAATGTTTGTCTAATTCTTTCAGATTTGAGTTCTTCAGTATAGGTAATGGTTTCCCATACCTGATGCAATACACACATGTTTTATATCATCATTTGGTAAACATGTCAAGTTCAGTCTTTTTGGTTAAAAGAAATCGAGCCTTGTCTTTTCATGAGAAGCATGTAGCTGTGCATCATATTGTAGTATTGCTTAAGTGCCGTTAATAACAATGTAATTACACGATACAATCCTGCGAGCCACCTGCGTCTGATCATGATGAAGCCGTGTGAGTTCAGCATCAATCTGAATAGGCTTGAATGCATCATTAATTCATGTGTACAGACCATCGTATTTATACAGTTGTCTGTACTAAATAGCTACGAGGTAATAACGCTGGTATGAACTTAAAGTGAAGCGTTACCAGAATTTCATTGCATAGAACAAATGCTGTAAAATCTACAGCAACAAAAACTGTCATCCATGTGTTTAAAACAGTCTCAAGACATGTTGAAATGCTAAAAGAAACTTGTGAAATACTTCCCAAACATGTAGCCTACTAGTTTAAGAAACACTGTACATGAAGTGTCTCTAATACTGTGTATTTACAGAATAGTTACTTAGTAAAAACATCTAAACTTTCACATCATTACAATGGTATTGGGCATTGTTACAATGTACTTATTGTGTAAATCTTTTTGCATAATTTAACCCAAACCCTAACCCACCTAACCCTACCTCTAACCCTTTTCTGATACAATTGTGTGCTTACATACACAGTGCAAAAAGATTTACACATTAAGTACATTGTAACTATACATTATAACATTGTAATGATGTGTAAGTACACATGCATTTACTAAGTAACTGCTCTGTAAATACACAGTAATTGGAGACACTTCATGTAAAGTGTCACCCTAGTTTCTCTGTTATGGTGTGTTACTGTGAAATGCTGCATCGCTGTAACTATGCATTTAATTACCTGTAACCATCGATCGCACTAACATTACAGGTAATACATTTTAAATATTGACAACACAAGTCCAAACGCTCGCACACACAGCATTCTTTCACTAATGTTATTATGAATAAAAGTCAAAGCAAAACTGAGTTTCAGTTCGTGTTTGGATGCCAGTTTTTTAACTTCCGCAACCGTTAGCAGGCTTTCAAAGAAACCACGGCTTTTTAAAGAGGCTGTTAGCTACTGAACATCAACTGAGAACATTCACTTCCTCTAGGCCTTATAGCTGCCCTCTGGCCTCAGTCTCCGCTGATGGCAGTATTTTGAAAGCACGACGAGCACCACAGTCAGCGCCAGGGCTGTAGTAATTGTAATGATGATGCTTATACTTCTAACATCCTGCTGGTCACATTCGTCCTGCGCGACTCTGAGGATGCTGATCTCTGTGTACTCAGAATTCTTCACATACTGGCATGTTACAGAGTCTATATCAGGGATGTCAATCACTGACTTCTGGACCATGTGCAGGAAGCGTGGGTTGCTGCAGCAGCTTAGACGGTTCCCTGCGAGGTATAAGGTCTTTAGGGTTTTTTCCAAGACTAGCACTACGTTGTACTGCAAGCTGATCAGGACATTATTCCGCAGGTCCAGAACCTCCAAGGGGGAGTCCTTACTCCAAGGAGGCAGCCCGGTTAACAGATTTCCGGACAGATTTAAGTTTTTTAGGCTGGCAAGAAGCGACAGGTCCGGGTTCAGCGCTGGGAGGTTATTTCCATTGAGGGATAAGTACATTAAGGACGATTCCAGCCCAGAAAAGGCCTTGCTGTTCACTTCTATTCCTGGGTTCTTGGATAGATCCAACAGCAGAAGAGGGGTCTGTCTGAAGGCGTACTGGGGAAGAGATCGCATAGCGTTACTTGACAGGTATAAGTAACGAAGTGTTGGAATCCCAATGAAAGAGACGCAGTCGGCTTCCTGTACCGTGGAGCCCCAGTTGGAAAGCCGGGGGTACCACCCGCACACGCTCATGTGGTTTTCTTGGAGGTCTATGACTTGGATGCTGTGAAGGTTGGTGAAAGTATCTGGGGCTAAAATCTGGAGATTGTTACCTTTCAGGTAGAGTTGCTTCAGAGCCCAGAGCGTGTTCTCTGCAAACGACAGATTCCGCAGCGCGTTGAAGTTCAGATCCAGGGTGGCCAGGGAATTTAAGGAGCTGGAGCTGGAGCTCGTGAAGCTCTCAAGGCAGTTATTGCTCAGGTTGAGGAACTCCAGTGAGCCCATGCTGCTGAAGAACTCCACTGGGATGCTTTTGATCTCATTGTAACTCATGTCTAAATACAGAAGGCTTGAGAGGTTGGTAAAGGGAACGCCATTGTCCAAGAGAGTCCTGTTCAAGGGCTGGTTCGTTGCTTTGAACCAACCATATGAAATGTAGTCATTTTCATCTGCTCCTGTGATAACGCCTTGAATGATGTTTCGGGACAAGTCCAGATACATCAGTCTGTTCCTCTTTGGGAGCTCTGGGAAGTATAGCAGTTTATTTTCACTTAGATCGAGGTATAAGAGATCATACTCCTTGTCTAACTCTGCTGTATGGAAAGACTCAATGCTGTTTTTGCTGAGGTTCAGCAGCTTTAGTTGAGAAAGGTTGAAATCAGTGATGCAGGTGATTGAATTCATAGACAGGTTGAGTTCGGACAGGTTCTGCAGAGACTCAAAGGCCCCGTCTTCTATTTCCAGGACCACGTTGTTGTGGAGGTCAATGTTGCTGAGAGCCAGCGAGCCGGAGAAGGTGTTGGCCTCTATTTTGGTGATGCTGTTCCCACTCAATGAGAGGTTCCTCAGTGCCGGTGCATCATGCAGGAAGTAGACAGTCATGCCAGTGTAGAGGTTGTTTCCTGAGAGGTCTAGAGTCTTAATGCTGGGCAACGGCCCAATCTCAGTTTTGGATTGTGCAAACACATCTAAGAAGTTCCTGGAGATGTCGAGGACCTCAAGGTTGTCCATATGCTGGAAAAGGCCTGGCTGTATGAACTGGATCTTGTTGGAATGCAGGTCTAGCTGCTGCACCGAGTCTTTGAAGGGCAGGAGCTCCAGAGTGATGTTCTGGAGGAGGTTTTCAGACAAGTCTAGTTTGTGGAAACCAGGAGGGAGCTCTGAAGGAATCTGCTTCAGGTTCATATTGTTGCAATAAACATCCATTTCTTCCTGAGGAAACAAACAAACACAATGTTTCACACTGCGCTGGGTGTGTTCATCTCACTCAAGTTTAACACAAGTTGTGAAACATGTAATGCATGAGCAGAATATGAATACTAATGTGTGGCATCACCGCTGGATATATAGTACCCATCCTCTAGTAATTAGAGTTAAATAAATACAAAACAAGCATTGAACAGCAATACTAAAGCCAATCATTTGTCATTAAACTCATAAATGGAAAAGCAAGTGTCCTGGATTTGTGACATGTAGGTAACATACTTTGTTTTAGCATAGTACACAATTGACTCATATTGTTTGAACGCCATGTGTCTTAAACACAGGAAAAAGAGGTCAGAGCAAATAGCAAGAAACAATCAAATCCCAAATCAATGCAGTTAATGAACCAAGTCCACTGTAGTGCCGCTTATAAACTCAGTGAACTGGCCTACTTTAGTCCTACAGTGTCAATCGAGCATTACAGCTTTGTAATGTATAGAATAGGACTGTGTAGACTTTGTGTATACATAGTTGTACCATTGGCATTGCCATTCCTCAGGGTTGAATTTAGTTTGAACTGGTATACAGTTCAGTGTGTTGACACAGAGGAGTGGTTGTATTGTGTCATGATTCAGGTGTGATGCTCAGTATTGAGAAGTCAGGCTCATTCTGGTTAAATACAAAATGAATAATGAATACAACCGGAGACTACAAACAGCAAGCCCCTTTCTGAAATGTCAGAGTTGTTTTTTTTCACTTAGGAAAGTATTATTATTGAGGGCACTGTTCTCCTTCTATAAAACATCCAGAGCAAAGTGCACTGTTTGTTAGAATTTGCACAGCAACTCTGTGAAATATACTCCACACAATCTACTATAGAGTGCAATAAAAACTGGAAGTCAGGTAGGCTGTGCAATCTGAAGTTATTGATTTTCATTGCAAACAAACTACAAAGCTCCTGTAATTCATACTTTGAGACAGATGTTTACTCTAATGTAAAGTCTGTACCACTTTTATAAAAACTGAATATAAAATAAATAAAATAAAAAAGAAACCACTAAGGTTTCAAAACTAGAAATGGACTGTTCTGCACACCAAGAGGGTGGGTGTCACTTTTTTATCTTTAGTTTAAAGCATTTCTTGGTCCCCTAAAAAAATAAAAAATAAATTGTCCAAGCTTTGGAAGGAAGTAAAAGATGACTAATGTTTGAGTGTTTCTGGCACAAGGTTGGCATTTTTTTTTTCGACGTACATTAACAAACAACTGTATCCTAAAATGGAATTGTTTGTACATGTTAGAAGAATATGAGCTGTTTTAAAACTAATGAGAGCTAACAAAGGTCCGGATGTATTGCATTCCATCTGATTTTGCTGAAGGGCCGATTCTATGTACAAAACGTCTGGAGCTGTTTATTGTAAAAGGTGGTGTTTGTATACGGCTGCAACACATTCCTGGCACAATGTGGACTCGTTTTAATTCAGTAATTAAAGGTATGCTTGTAATAAATATCTGGGTAGAATGGCCCTTGACGTGCATGCCTGGTTTAAAGCATGTCTTGCAGACCCTTCCTTGCTTCTGATGGGCCTTGAGTTCTTCCCAGCCTACCCTGTTTACTTAATGAAGTAACTGCCAAAAAGCCTTTCTAATTTCACCATCCAGACAGATGATGAGTTTACATTTGAGTGGTAATGTTTAGATTGGTGAAGAAGTTGAAGGAAAAAAAAAACATTCCATTGAACCTCAGGCCGTCTTGGTAATGGAAAGAAAGAAAGTTACAGGCACATTTTTAGGACCTTTCCATCCCGTATACCACACACCTGCTTTAAAACATTGACTCGGTGTTAAAGCAAGGTTACGAAACGAGTGGTGCGGTATCAGCAATGGTGTGATTAGACTTGAATATTTATTGTACTGAACAACTCTAGTCTCAGATCATATTAGCAGCAATAATTCTGACAGTCATGTCATGCTCAAAAGGATCCTATATATATATATATATAATCTCCAGTTGTTGAGGGGGCGGTATTGCTTCATTTTAACAAGCAAAAAGCAGACAGAAAAAATAAACAAATTGTGTGTGAGACAGAAAGATCTAGGGAGAAAGTCGCAATCCGTGGGAGTTTACACATATCATGCAAAAAAGATTTCCACATTAAGTACATTGTAACTATGCATAATAACATTGTAATGATGTGTAGGTACACATGTATTTACTACTATGTAAATACACAGTAATTAGAGATACCATGTAAAGCGTTACCTGAAAAGCATTGTAAATACAATGGGCTGATTCTTCTTTTCTGTGAAGGGCACATACTGAATAGCAGAAATGGCTCTGTGGTCAGTGCATGTTGTTTCTATTGAAAGCGGTGGGGCTGAGTAGTTTGCATGTTTGCTTATTTGTATTCTGTATCCTGAGCTGCACTAACAGAGCTCCTGTTAACATGGCATCTCAACTCATTCAAAGCTAAATCTCTCTTCCTGCAGTACACTGTCAGGCTGCTAAAGACAGAGTGCATGCTCTATTTAAAATCCCAAGGGCTTGTTTCCATTTGAGCGATCGTGTTAGTATAGTTATAATAACATCATATTGAAATATGCATGCCATTCCCTCAGAGCTCATCCCTGTGTGCATGCTTTTCTTATTTAATTTTGCACTTGAAACAGTTTCAATTGCAATGCACTAGTGGGCTACCCAATAATACGTCATTGTTGTGTTTGTTTATCCTGCAGCATATCAAGAATAGTAATATTTAAAGTAAAAGCCAAACTGTGGTTTTGAGGTGAATAGCCGCCATTCCTGAACTTCTTGTGGAGTCGGCAGGGGCTCTGTCTGATTTTAATGAGCTCCCTTTTTCTTAAGCACAAGTGGTGGATATTAGGCATCATTAACTCATATTGTACAGAGATTGCCTTTTATCATTTTGTATGCATTTTGCTAAGCCTGAGCTTAAACACAGCTTACCTTCATCCAAACACCCTGAATGCTGCTAATACAGTAATAGATAGAGTATGGCTGTTTAGATCACAGAGAGCAGACATACATCTTCAAGGAGGGACAATGCTTGTGTGTCTGGAGCTAAAACCACCTTAGATAATATAAACAAACTGGTAAGCCAAAAAGAACTGCCAAGCATCACAGCTTAGAGTTTAACTTGACTAGGGGACACTGCAGCTTTAAATACATGAAGGAAATACACAGCGTGATTTACTGCACTGCCAGTCAATGTGGAGCTCCACCCTGAATGTTTGACAGACAATGCAGAGCAGCAGGAGACGGCCTCAGTGGAGCTGCTCAGCACACTGTCTCAACAGGGACGCGCAGGGACACAGTAGAATGGGAGTGACAATGCAGAGCAGCAGGAGACGGCCTCAGTGGAGCTGCTCAGCACACTGTCTCAACAGGGACGCGCAGGGACACAGTAGAATGGGAGTGACAATGCAGAGCAGCAGGAGACGGCCTCAGTGGAGCTGCTCAGCACACTGTCTCAACAGGGACGCGCAGGGACACAGTAGAATGGGAGTGACTTGGGACATTTGCACCACTGACTGCACTGTAGAAAAGAAACGTGATTCCAGGTACGCTTTCAAACTGAAACGCAAGGGGCCGGGTTTATCAATGTGCGAAAATGCAATCTGCTACATTGTTCTCTTGTTGAAGTGTCACTGTCACACTACTTCACTGTCACACTACTTCACTATCACATGACTTCAGGGTCTGGATGGAGGTTTAATCGCTTCAATTAAACATTAAGAACAGGGTTGGAACAAAGACCAGGAGTGGAAGGGCCGACTTTGCTCCCCCCCTGCACTAAAAAGACTAATATGCCATCGGAACCCTTTATTAATTATTTGCACAGTGGCGGTATTGGGGTTAGTTTAATATACTGTAACGCTGGGCAGGCTGGTTTGATGTTGGCCAGAAGGCAGTATAGAAAGCACATGTATTTTAGCGGTCAGATGCTTCAGACCATACATAGCCTAGCTCCACAGTTCCATTCTATAACACTTATGTCACAGAGCCAGGTGCTTCTGTTATTTAAGCCGCTGGTTAACTTGTGTTACTCCAGATCACGATAACACCGTGTGGCAGACTAGGGGGAAAAGGAGAGAAAAATGAAGTCCAGGAGGGGCTAAAGGACTACCACAACCCTTTACTGTCAGATGCACTGCAGCATGTGTTTGCCGTTACAGCCCTGATCCTGCACACACACGCACACACACACACACACACACACACACACTGAGAAACCCAGATCCAGCTGGAGAGGAATCACTTACCACTCTGCATGGGGAGAGCTGCCGAGGACGGAATGTAGCTTCCACTTCACTGACAGCCGTCAAGAGCAACAGGAGATACATGGCCATCGCGCTGAAATACACACACAAAACTGCAATGAAACGGTGCAGCACCCAAACAAGAAGAAAGGCACGGATATTCAAATCGATGAGTGGGCAGCTCTTGTGTCTTTGGAGAAGCAATGGTACCAGCCACCTGTACCAGCTACCTGACTGCTGGTTGCACTTTTGTCTATCTCAATATCTGGTATCAGACTGGGGAAGCCCCAGACACTGAGCTTTCACACTGAAAGGACTGTAACCTCTGTATTAAATGTCTAAAAAACACACATTCTTCTGTAAAGCAGTCTGTGCCCTCGGGCCACGCATTACATATTTGAAACAAAAAGAAAGCACTTCAGAGTGTTTCATTGTGTGAGCTAAAATTGCAGTGAGTTTCCTTCAATTGCATTCAGGTGGGCGGGTGGATTATTCTAAAGGATACAAGCTGGGTAAAAAAAAGTCATCCAACTGTAGTTTGAACGAAGTTAGAATGAATACGTTCCTGAAATATGTTCCAGCTTCTTCACTGGTTTGGTATTCGTTCTGTGAGCTAAATGGGGAGAAGTCAGGTGAGGACAGTCAAACACGTTCCCAATTGCTAGTCAGGTGGTGGGGATGCTGTGGTCCTTTTCATTTTGCTTCAATCTGTAAGCGTGATATATCAGGTATTTAAAAAATAAACAAATATAGGTTTACTATATCGTTATGTATGGAGAATTGAACAGTTGAGTGAACATTTTAATTAATATCTTCCACTGTTTTTTTAGTTTTTTGTTGTTTTGTTTTGTTTTTTTCCATGTGTCTAGGCTTCTTTTTAATTACAGGAAGTGACACGGTCATCCTTATCTGACTTCTTTGATTATTACTTCCTTGGTGACAAGAAGTAGAGAAAACAGGATCCATCTGCATGTCTTTGTGTTGTGATGTCATTATCATAAGAAAAAGGAACACATCTTTAAAAAAGCTTTTTAAAAAGAATTTAAAAGCCTGAAAGGATTAAGAAGGCGACACATTCAGAGACTAATTCATCTCGTATCATCTTATAACATCTTGTTTAGCAGCAGCTGGTGATTTGTTCAGTTTTCCCTCAAGGTTTGTTTTTCATAACGACCCAAGGTCTCATTGAGGCTGACAAATTCAGTTCCAAAGTAGATGTTCAATCACACAAACACAACTGAAGTGTTTTACACATTTGCAGGCATATGCACTCCTTAGCAGAAACTGGTACCTCTAAATGCTGGTCATTCCGAGCACGTTGTTCATGATAATAGTAATAATAATAATAACAATATAGCAGATGTGTTGATATTATGTTGAACAAATGCAGCAAAAAAACATTTGATTTAGAATAATTTACGAGCACATGGAAGACTTTGCTCTTGTGTAGATTAAAGTTCTAAGCAACACCTAACTCTGTGAATTGTGGCTTGTTCTTTTCCTTGAATATTTATTCATAGCACTGCAGGCACAGAGTTCTGTATTTAAGCAGTTCTTCTTATCTATGCATTCTAATAAAAGTGACATGCTGTTAAGGTTACCTTGTTGAGGTTCTATTCCCCTCTCCAGATCCAGTTCATTGTGAGTTTGTGAAGCTCACACATCCTCCCTGACTGTGTGTCAGCTGGGTGAAGCTCTGTACCTTTCTGCTAAATAAGCCAGTTTAGACATCCTGTAGGAATATCCTGCATCATTCTCTTGAAATTCCTTATTTGGGATTGGGAAGTGCACATTCCCCTTGTTTTTCCCACAGCAGCTCGGAGCTGCAGGGTCCTAAAGCTGATGGCGTTCACTCGTGGTGCTTCATTATCTGACTTCTTGGTGAAAACCCTTTCAGTTACAAGAGGGTTATTCAATTGATCTAAATGACAGCATATACCTCCATTTATAAAAGTTTACTGCAGTAGATTTGCAAGGTCATTTTGCAATTTTCCCCGCCATGCTTTTCCCACGGTTATGCATTTCCCAATGTTGTTTTTTTTTAACATGCTTTACCATACCTCTCTGTGCTTTACCATGCTTTCACTGTGCTTTATCACACTTTGCTGTGCTTTCACTGTGGGACACTTTTATAAGGGACTGTCCTTTAATTCACTAACATGACCCTGTCTTGACACACTTTACAGACACTCTCTCTCACATGCTCTGTTAGACGCTTCATTCCCCTAACCCTGTTCCACACACTTCACTGATCCCTGATTCACACACAGTATACCTGCTTTATATTCAGATTTTACGATGCAGTACTTCATGATGACGCAAATCACATCTCACCTGTAGCATCTATAGTGGTTTACAGCTGCCAGTAAACAGGGGTCAGCTGATTGTTACTATAGACACAGCAAAGCTTGAGCCATAAGTCACAGCATTTCATATACTGTACTGTAATACCATAATCAATATATTGTACAGCAATTTGATGGCTTGGCAACATTGCAGTGCATAAATGACTTTTTAAACAACAGACTGTGCCTCTTCATAGTATATTCTGAATGGAACAAGCAGCCTTTATTAGCAAGATGTAGATGGAACCGTTAACAATAACCCTAGCTTGAAAAGTAGCTGTTCATACTCAAACACATCTTTACATTGACAGAAACTGAGATCAAGCTGAACTGTTCATGTATGCAAGTTAAGATCACATGCTGCGCTATATGCTAACATTGTGATACAGTCTGAATAATGCATTGCAATAGTTAATTCAGAAAAAAACATTGGCTGCCATACCTGCTTTCCAGAGGAGTAGTGTTGAGAGTGTCAGTGCTGCTTATTTTCCAGACTCCTAAGTGAAAGTTTCAGGCACATTCATGGGACTGTATATATGCATGAGCAGAATTCCCCCTCCCAGTCATTTGAAATGTGGACTTTCTCATCGCTGCAGCTCAGAACTACTCATCCACAATGACTTGCTCAAGCAGCGGGTCATTGCTGATAGTGATTTAATAAGGAATGGTTCACTTGTTAGATCTCCAGTTTCGGGTTGGGTTTTCAGAAGGGATAGTATTCTGTATGCACTGAATAGACAGAGCCCGGGTAGTCGTCTCTTCTCAGTAGTTTGCACTGTGACTCTCAGGTGGGGAAGGTGCAGTAAGTTTTTATATTGGCTGCCGGGGACATTCCCACTTTTTCTTTCCACTGATGGAGTAGGGAGATCCCAGAGGAATTCCCTTGAATGATGACATTGTTTGAGATGTTACAGCCGTGTAAACACATTAGGAGATGCTCAGTTTGATTTAATGCGTAAACAACACATGTGCAGCCCTTATAAAAGCACAGTATGCTTGCAGTTTTACCATGCTTTCCCCGTGGTTATATTATGCATTTAACATAGATTACTATGGTGTGCCATGCTTCCCTGTGCTTTACCATACCTCTCTGTGCTTTACAATGCTTCCCTGTGCTTTACCATACCTCTCTGTGCTTTACAATGCTTCCCTGTGCTTTACCATACCTCTCTGTGCTTTACAATGCTTCCCTGTGCTTTACCATACCTCTCTGTGCTTTACAATGCTTCTCTATGCTTTACCAGACCTCTCAGTGCTTTACAATGCTTGTCTATGCTTTACTAGACCTCTCTGTGCTTTACAATGCTTCCCTATGCTTTACCAGACCTCTCTGTGCTTTACAATGCTTGTCTATGCTTTACTAGACCTCTCTGTGCTTTACAATGCTTCCCTATGCTTTATCAGACCTCTCAGTGCTTTGCAATGCTTGCCTATGCTTTACCACACCTCTCAGTGCTTTACAATGCTTCCCTATGCTTTCCATGCTTTCACAATACTTTAGTACACTTTGTCATGCTTTTACTCTGGGAGTCTTTTTTAAGGGTGCAGGCGGCAGTATTTTGCAGAGTTGAGGGGGAATGGTACAAACCTTGCTGCTGTGTAAAAGCCTATGGGCTGTAATCATGTTTTTCTGAAATTCAGGGCCTTTCATACCACAATATCTGAAAGCACTTTACATGTCGGTTAAAACAGAACGAATTCTGCAGCATGAATAAGTAGCAAAAATAACAAAGGAAGAAGAAGAAGAAGAAGAAGAAGAAGAAGAAGAAGAAGAAGAAGAAGAAGAAGAAGAAGAAAAAAAGTGTGTTCAATCGGTGCCTGCAAACCGATATGAAAAAACACTTTATCATTATAAACTTTTCAAACAAGCTTGTAACAGTGCAGCTCACTTTGATTTGTACTTTCAGACACGGGTTAACAAAGAAGCCGTGCTCGCTTGTTATTCTTGTGGTGTGACACAAAGTAATGAGGCTGGGCAGCAATACGCTCTGGTCTGCTTTGTGTCCCACGGGAGAACGTCCATTTGGTGCAGGCCAGCTTGAAGCTGCAAAGCATGGAGCCCCTGTTTGACAATATTAATACAGTGTGGGTGCTGATTACTGACAGAGAAACAGAAAGAAAGAAAGAAAGAAAGAAAGAAAGAAAGAAAGAAAGAAAGAAAGAAAGAAAGAAAGAAAGAAATTTTAAATTGGCTAATAAAGCTATTATCTTTCTGGAATTTGTTTTTTTAAACGGTTGCTGGTAATTTCTAAATGCCTCTTGCATGCCTCCTGGTGGAAGCTAGTGTAAATGCATTGTATGCATACAATGGTATTGTATGCAAATTTCCAACCAGTGACAGACTCCCTCCAGTGGCTAACAAGCATTATGGCTGGATGTCATTTGAACTTCTCTGGTGCTCCCTATTGGATGAATGCATATTAGCAACCTCAGTAAAGAAAGGACTTGTGAAGAGTTCACAGAAGGAAACAGTTGAACTGTTTAAATATAAATGTCATATTCAGCAATATCTAATAATACTAATACTAATACAAATATCTGTACTGATGTACCACGACTGCTATGGTTTGTAGTATAAATATGGCACACGTATTTTTGTTCTAAAGCGAGCTGTGGTCTGTGGAAGCACAGTATTAAGTTATGCATTGCTGGATTTATACCATCATTCATTTGATATACTCAAGGTCAGCCTATGCAGTTTCATTTGGTCAGAACACCACCCCCGTTTCCTGAAAAAGCTGCCAAGAGAATTGTTTAGTGGCCTCGTCCCATGTTGCACACAGACCTGTATTCCTGTTGTTTTTCATCTCTTCAATAATTCATCCAGGTCTGCAGTTCATGGAACCTTTTCAGCCTTTTTTTATTTTCAGACAGCAGCTGTGCTAATGATGATTTTGGGGCAAATGGTTTTGAGAATCCCGCCCTTTCTTTAATCTGTTTCACATGATTGGAACACCAATACAAAAAAACAAAAGAAACAAAGGACTCTGTGATAAAGTGTTCGTCAATGGATTGCCCAGCCTGTTCAGATCGATTGCTGGTAATCTGCTATTGGATGTCTACACTGGCCCTGCACGTCATACAACTGATGCTGTCCTGTACATCAGTCAGGTTTACACAGACTGCGCCACCCTACCCTCAGCCCCACCCCCAACCTTCAGCTCCGCCCCCTACCCTCAGCCGCACCCCTACCCTCAGCCCCGCCCTCTTATCCTCAGCCCCGCCCTCCTACCCTCAGCCCTGCCCCCACCCTCAGCCCCATGTCTGGAGGGCTGGCATCTGTCTTTTTGAGGAGTCCATCTGTCGGGTGTTCTCACCTTTCCTCTTGATGTCTAAGCCTGGGGGGCGGGGCTTTGTAATGATGGTAACTGCTCAGTCTTAACCCCCATATCCTGCTTTGGTGCTGTGATCCATCTTACCCAGAAGACTTACATCTTATCACCTTTATTGACATCATTTCTGATTACATTTTTTTGGCTCTGCCCTTGTTTTTTTTTGTGTATCATCAACGATATGCAAATACAGTGCTTGAAATAGCACGCCATCCAGATAAACAGTTTCTTCCTGGTCTATCTAAAGTTGCATTGCGCATAATAAGGAGGCTGTGTGGTCCAGTGGTTAAAGAAACGGGCTTGTAACCACGAGGTCCCCGGTTCAAATCCCACCTCAGCCACTGACTCATTGTGTGACCCTGAGCAAGTCACTTAACCTCCTTGTCCGTCTTTCGGGTGAGATGTAATTGTAAGTGACTCTGCAGCTGATGCATAGTTCACACACCCTAGTCTCTGTAAGTCGCCTTGGATAAAGGCGTCTGCTAAATAAACTAATAACAATACACTCAGGTATTTAGTCACCGAATTTAATCAAAGTGTTGCATTACTCTTAAACCCGATACAGTAGTTAGACAACAGGCCTTTAAATTGCACGCAGCTTTTTGTCAATTGCACCAAACCCCGTGGATGCAGAACTAGCAATTTCCGCATATGGACAGGTTTTTACACCACAAAAACAAACCATGAGTGTTGAAACTGCAACAAGATGCACGATGCTGGCCTTCAACAAATAACTTGTTTTCTGCTCACGGGCCAGATAATTATTGTGTGCGTGCGTGCTTGTGTGTGTGAGCGTGCGTGCGTGCTTGTGTGTGCACAACATGCTTGATGGATAAAAAGTCGCATACGATTTCTTCTTGTTTTCCTGTTTTGTATGTGTAAAGAAAAACACAAAGTTTCGGTTTTGTCACTTGCACTTAACCGCGTTTTTAACATTTAGTTTTTCAAAGTCAGCATAACGCTATACAACACAGTCCGTTTAATTACTGCATGAACATAGATGAAGTTTGAAACGATTACAAAACTCGACAATGTTGCCGAATTTGTCATTCAGACTTGTTTTGTTTTAATCAGTTTTGTCTGCTTGTTATTTTTTTCAGCCAACACATTTTAATGACCCTTGTTTGTTACATTTTAAAAGATTGTTTTAAACGTTACAGTGTAGATGTTGACTCAGTAGCTACCAACATGTTAACATGTTTCAACCTCAGTGATATTCTTTGATGCGCTATTCATTTTAGGCAACTTACAACAGAAACTTTAAAAAAAAAATAAAATGGTACTTCCGTGACAATCCGTGAAATGTATTGTTTGTTTGTTTTTTTTTTCATTCGTGAATTTCTTGAAAAAGTACCGTGAATTTTCCGTGGCCCTACTCATAGTCACATGGGGTAATAATAACTGAAGTCACATGGGGTAATAATAACACAGCACAGAGTGACACCATTCATCGCTCTGCTCAGGGCTAATTTAGGAACAGCAATACAAACGCTTGATATTGGCAGTGGAAATCAGACAAACCGGTTTCCCGTTATTATTTACACAAAACCATGTCGCCCGAGATCATTTGGAAGTGTTTTCAGTTTCAGTCCGACCGCAAACGCTATTAAACCGGATTTGCTTTGTCCGCTTGACAGTCCTGCAGCACCACTACATGAGACAGGACTGCACGTCGGACAGCACGCAGCACCTCGCACGACTGAACGGCTAGAGGTAACGTCGTCGCTTCTTCAGTGTTTACTATCTATCATGTACTGTGGCAATATTTGGTTTGCTATTAATAGTTTATTAATGTGTTTATTCGTTTAGTAAAGTGTGAGTTTCTTTTAGGATACACGTTCTGCACCAACAAATTCGGGTTTATATAGAGGGGTCGTGTTTTTCATTGTAGCTGATAATATAATATTGGTTAACATCATTTTGTGACAAACAATACATATCATGAATTATTTGTTTTAACTTGCTTGTTTTGTAAAATTATTAATAATGTTAGTCGGCGTTGCCTACTGCCAATATAGTCTATATAAGTAAACACTCTTGTATTGTTCCAGTAATAATAATAATAATAATAATAATAATAATAATAATAATAATAATAATAATAATAATAATAATATGTATTTGTTATGTTCACATCACAAATAATACAATTAGGAGAGTTTGCGCCCCTGCAGAAATACTGGGTGCTATAAGAACAATAGAGAGGAGATTCACAAAATGTGCTTCGTTTCCCTTGCAAATGTGTCACATTATCAGGAGAGCCCAGCTGAGCTCTTTCAATTCATCTATAATTCACGGACTGCAAGCCATGTGTTCTCAGATTGGGTCCTATTTATTGGCTGCATACAGTGCAGTCTGTTCCGTGATTTGTCTCTGTATAAACGTGTGCGCATTTTACATACTTTGTAAATAAATACATAAATACAAAGAAAAAGATCATTTATTCTGTTCCCTGTAGTTGATTGTGGGGATTCGTATTTCCTCTAAGAAGGCAAATACATGATGAATACGGTAAAAGAACATTCCCAGCTAGTTCAGCTGCTTCCTGTACAGAACAGTCCAGTACTCTGAGCCCAAAACACAAGCCAAACAAACAGGAGAGCACATCAAATAAAGAGTGCTTCCTAATATCAAGTGAGGCTGGTAAACACTGTGGCTACACAAGAAAATGTCTGCTCTTGTTTCTTGAAAAGTAGATGTCCATCTATGTATTTGTTTTTTTCTGGTAAAGTATTGTAGTGAGAAAAAAAAATGTAATTCATCAGTCAACTTAAGTAAAAAAAACACCACAGTCTTTAATAGCTTTGTAAATAGGGTCTGGTATTTGGGTGGAAAATAACAATGCTGTAGCGATTTGTTGATAATATCACAGTAATTCCATTTCTTTTTAATCTCCCGTTAGGGGATTAATAAGGACTTCTACAGAGAAACCCACCGTTCCTTTCAAGTTAATAAGAACCTCTACAGAGAAACCCACCGTTCCTTTCAAGTTAATAAGAACCTCTACAGAGAAACCCACGATTCCTTTCAAGTTAATAAGAACCTCTACAGAGAAACCCACTGTTCCTTTCAAGTTAATAAGAACCTCTACAGAGAAACCCACCGTTCCTTTCAAGTTAATAAGAACCTCTACAGAGAAACCCACCGTTCCTTTCAAGTTAATAAGAACCTCTACAGAGAAACCCACCGTTCCTTTCAAGTTAATAAGAACCGTTAATAAGAACCCCTACAGAGAAACCCACCGTTCCTTTCAAGTTAATAAGAACCTCTACAGAGAAACCCACCGTTCCTTTCAAGTTAATAAGAACCTCTACAGAGAAACCCTAAGAATGGGGTTTGGAAACTCTACAGAGGTTCCTTTCAAGTTAATAAGAACCTCTACAGAGAAACCCTAAGAATGGGGTTTGGAAACTCGGGGGAGCCCCAGGTGGAGCAGAGTAAGCACGTGGAGTTCTGCTCTGGACCGTGCCACGCTGAACTGATCCTGCAGACCCTGAACACCTACCGGCAAAGTGGACTCTTCACTGACGTGGTCCTCCTGGCCGGCACGGAGGAGTTCCCCTGCCACCGGGCCACTCTGTCAGCCAACAGCGCTTACTTTCGAGCCATGTTCCACGGCAGCTTGAAGGAGAGCAGGCAGGACACGGTGAAGATCCCGGGAATCTCTCCCTGCACCATGGAGACCCTGCTGAACTTCATGTACGAGGGCAAAGCGGACATCCAGGAGGAGAGCGTGGAGAAGCTTTTCCAGGCGTCTGACCTGCTTCAGGTCACCGTGCTCCGCGACGCCTGCGTGGAGTTTCTGGAGAAGCGTGTCAATCATTCCAACTGCCTGGGCATCCTGGGCTTCGCCAGGTCTTTCTTCATCCAGTCCCTGAGCGAGCGCTGCCAGGCCCTCGTCTTCAGGGACTTTGCCGAGGTGTGCCAGCACGAAGAGTTCCTGCTGCTGTCCCAGGAGGAGCTGGCTGCCTTCCTGTCCAGCGAGCAGCTGGCGGTCGAGCGGGAGGAGATCGTCCTGGAGGCCGTGCTGAAGTGGGTTCACCATGACGCCCCTGGCAGGAAGGGAGCTCTGAAGGAGCTGCTCGGGCTGGTCAGGCTCCCGCTGCTGGACCCTGTCTATTTCTTTAATAAGGTGGAAACAGACGACGTCATCCAGGACTCCCGAGAGTGTCGGCCATTGCTTCTCGAAGCCAGGAAGTATCATGTGTTAGGGAATGAAGTGAGGTCTCCAAGAACGCACCCAAGAAGGTATGATGACCCCACCACTGACACTATTGTTAAGTGTCGTGTATTACAATGCACCTTTACCTACGAGAAGAGCCATGTCCTTGCGGGCTTCCTTCTCGTAGTAACTGTTTATTAAGAATGCAGTGTGAGCTTGATTCTCAAAGTTATTTACTCCAAAATGTTGTTAGAATGATTTTTCGGACAGTAAACATGCACCCAGTAAAACTCCAACCAGAATTAAACAACGCAGATCTTTAATTTAGGGTCTGATTTTGTTTCTTATGTAATGCAGCTATCAATTTGGATTAAGTAGTTTTCAGAATCTAGCACTGTGTAAAGAGAAATGCATTGATGACTGTTTGGTGCTAAAGATGACAAGTGAAAATACAGCATGGTACACTCCCCTGTGTTTTGCGAGAGACCTGGAATGATTACGTCATAGTTTGTGTTCCGTGGCTGCAGTACACTAATGTTTGCCTGTGTGTCTCCAGTTTTACAGGGCTGTCTGAGATTATCGCAGTGATTGGAGGTTGTGATAAAAAGGGCTTCACACAGCTCTCGTTTACTGAGAAGTACAACCCTGAAACTACAGAGTGGGTCTCCGCTGCCAGCATCCCTGGCTACTCCAAGTCAGAGTTTGCTGCTTGCACCCTTCAGAATGACATTTACATCTCAGGTGAGCGTCGTGTTATACTGTACTATTGCACCCTTCAGAATGACATTTACATCTCAGGTGAGCGTCGTGTTATACTGTACTATTGCACCCTTCAGAATGACATTTACATCTCAGGTGAGCCTCGTGTTATACTGTACTATTGCACCCTTCAGAATGACATTTACATCTCAGGTGAGCGTCGTGTTATACTGTACTATTGCACCCTTCAGAATGACATTTACATCTCAGGTGAGCGTCGTGTTATACTGTACTATTGCACTCTTCAGAATGACATTTACATCTCAGGTGAGCGTTGTGTTATACTGTACTATTGCACCCTTCAGAATGACATTTACATCTCAGGTGAGCGTCGTGTTATACTGTACTATTGCATCCTTCAGAATGACATTTACATCTCAGGTGAGCGTCGTGTTATACTGTACTATTGCACTCTTCAGAATGACATTTACAAAGGGTTGTGTTTAATTGTCCTTCCCTCTTTGAAGGTGGCCACTACAACAGCAGTGACGTGTGGAGGTACGTCTCTCAGCTGGACACCTGGGTTAGAGTTGCCTCCCTAATTAAAGGCAGATGGAGGCACAAGATGGCTGCACTCCAGGGCAGGGTAATGGTCACACCATGTGTTATACAGTGTATTTGCTTTCTAGAGTCAAAAAACTCAACCAAGCGAAAACTCAGGGAGCAAAGGGGGTTTTACAGATACCGTTTCCAGAAACGATGCACCATCTGACCAGGAGCT
>CM060255.1:54844137-54944619 GCA_030684275.1 Acipenser oxyrinchus oxyrinchus | reverse complement strand
AGCAGTTTGAGGTTTGTCTTGTGTGATCACGGGATGTGTGTTTTCAGGAGCTGGAGCAGTTTGAGGTTTGTCTTGTGTGATCACGGGATGTGTGTTTTCAGGAGCTGGAGCAGTTTGAGGTTTGTCTTGTGTGATCACGGGATGTGTGTTTTCAGGAGCTGGAGCAGTTTGAGGTTTGTCTTGTGTGATCACGGGATGTGTGTTTTCAGGAGCTGGAGCAGTTTGAGGTTTGTCTTGTGTGATCACGGGATGTGTGTTTTCAGGAGCTGGAGCAGTTTGAGGTTTGTCTTGTGTGATCACGGGATGTGTGTTTTCAGGAGCTGGAGCAGTTTGAGGTTTGTCTTGTGTGATCACGGGATGTGTGTTTTCAGGAGCTGGAGCAGTTTGAGGTTTGTCTTGTGTGATCACGGGATGTGTGTTTTCAGGAGCTGGAGCAGTTTGAGGTTTGTCTTGTGTGATCACGGGATGTGTGTTTTCAGGAGCTGGAGCAGTTTGAGGTTTGTCTTGTGTGATCACGGGATGTGTGTTTTCAGGAGCTGGAGCAGTTTGAGGTTTGTCTTGTGTGATCACGGGATGTGTGTTTTCAGGAGCTGGAGCAGTTTGAGGTTTGTCTTGTGTGATCACGGGATGTGTGTTTTCAGGAGCTGGAGCAGTTTGAGGTTTGTCTTGTGTGATCACGGGATGTGTGTTTTCAGGAGCTGGAGCAGTTTGAGGTTTGTCTTGTGTGATCACGGGATGTGTGTTTTCAGGAGCTGGAGCAGTTTGAGGTTTGTCTTGTGTGATCACGGGATGTGTGTTTTCAGGAGCTGGAGCAGTTTGAGGTTTGTCTTGTGTGATCACGGGATGTGTGTTTTCAGGAGCTGGAGCAGTTTGAGGTTTGTCTTGTGTGATCACGGGATGTGTGTTTTCAGGAGCTGGAGCAGTTTGAGGTTTGTCTTGTGTGATCACGGGATGTGTGTTTTCAGGAGCTGGAGCAGTTTGAGGTTTGTCTTGTGTGATCACGGGATGTGTGTTTTCAGGAGCTGGAGCAGTTTGAGGTTTGTCTTGTGTGATCACGGGATGTGTGTTTTCAGGAGCTGGAGCAGTTTGAGGTTTGTCTTGTGTGATCACGGGATGTGTGTTTTCAGGAGCTGGAGCAGTTTGAGGTTTGTCTTGTGTGATCACGGGATGTGTGTTTTCAGGAGCTGGAGCAGTTTGAGGTTTGTCTTGTGTGATCACGGGATGTGTGTTTTCAGGAGCTGGAGCAGTTTGAGGTTTGTCTTGTGTGATCACGGGATGTGTGTTTTCAGGAGCTGGAGCAGTTTGAGGTTTGTCTTGTGTGATCACGGGATGTGTGTTTTCAGGAGCTGGAGCAGTTTGAGGTTTGTCTTGTGTGATCACGGGATGTGTGTTTTCAGGAGCTGGAGCAGTTTGAGGTTTGTCTTGTGTGATCACGGGATGTGTGTTTTCAGGAGCTGGAGCAGTTTGAGGTTTGTCTTGTGTGATCACGGGATGTGTGTTTTCAGGAGCTGGAGCAGTTTGAGGTTTGTCTTGTGTGATCACGGGATGTGTGTTTTCAGGAGCTGGAGCAGTTTGAGGTTTGTCTTGTGTGATCACGGGATGTGTGTTTTCAGGAGCTGGAGCAGTTTGAGGTTTGTCTTGTGTGATCACGGGATGTGTGTTTTCAGGAGCTGGAGCAGTTTGAGGTTTGTCTTGTGTGATCACGGGATGTGTGTTTTCAGGAGCTGGAGCAGTTTGAGGTTTGTCTTGTGTGATCACGGGATGTGTGTTTTCAGGAGCTGGAGCAGTTTGAGGTTTGTCTTGTGTGATCACGGGATGTGTGTTTTCAGGAGCTGGAGCAGTTTGAGGTTTGTCTTGTGTGATCACGGGATGTGTGTTTTCAGGAGCTGGAGCAGTTTGAGGTTTGTCTTGTGTGATCACGGGATGTGTGTTTTCAGGAGCTGGAGCAGTTTGAGGTTTGTCTTGTGTGATCACGGGATGTGTGTTTTCAGGAGCTGGAGCAGTTTGAGGTTTGTCTTGTGTGATCACGGGATGTGTGTTTTCAGGAGCTGGAGCAGTTTGAGGTTTGTCTTGTGTGATCACGGGATGTGTGTTTTCAGGAGCTGGAGCAGTTTGAGGTTTGTCTTGTGTGATCACGGGATGTGTGTTTTCAGGAGCTGGAGCAGTTTGAGGTTTGTCTTGTGTGATCACGGGATGTGTGTTTTCAGGAGCTGGAGCAGTTTGAGGTTTGTCTTGTGTGATCACGGGATGTGTGTTTTCAGGAGCTGGAGCAGTTTGAGGTTTGTCTTGTGTGATCACGGGATGTGTGTTTTCAGGAGCTGGAGCAGTTTGAGGTTTGTCTTGTGTGATCACGGGATGTGTGTTTTCAGGAGCTGGAGCAGTTTGAGGTTTGTCTTGTGTGATCACGGGATGTGTGTTTTCAGGAGCTGGAGCAGTTTGAGGTTTGTCTTGTGTGATCACGGGATGTGTGTTTTCAGGAGCTGGAGCAGTTTGAGGTTTGTCTTGTGTGATCACGGGATGTGTGTTTTCAGGAGCTGGAGCAGTTTGAGGTTTGTCTTGTGTGATCACGGGATGTGTGTTTTCAGGAGCTGGAGCAGTTTGAGGTTTGTCTTGTGTGATCACGGGATGTGTGTTTTCAGGAGCTGGAGCAGTTTGAGGTTTGTCTTGTGTGATCACGGGATGTGTGTTTTCAGGAGCTGGAGCAGTTTGAGGTTTGTCTTGTGTGATCACGGGATGTGTGTTTTCAGGAGCTGGAGCAGTTTGAGGTTTGTCTTGTGTGATCACGGGATGTGTGTTTTCAGGAGCTGGAGCAGTTTGAGGTTTGTCTTGTGTGATCACGGGATGTGTGTTTTCAGGAGCTGGAGCAGTTTGAGGTTTGTCTTGTGTGATCACGGGATGTGTGTTTTCAGGAGCTGGAGCAGTTTGAGGTTTGTCTTGTGTGATCACGGGATGTGTGTTTTCAGGAGCTGGAGCAGTTTGAGGTTTGTCTTGTGTGATCACGGGATGTGTGTTTTCAGGAGCTGGAGCAGTTTGAGGTTTGTCTTGTGTGATCACGGGATGTGTGTTTTCAGGAGCTGGAGCAGTTTGAGGTTTGTCTTGTGTGATCACGGGATGTGTGTTTTCAGGAGCTGGAGCAGTTTGAGGTTTGTCTTGTGTGATCACGGGATGTGTGTTTTCAGGAGCTGGAGCAGTTTGAGGTTTGTCTTGTGTGATCACGGGATGTGTGTTTTCAGGAGCTGGAGCAGTTTGAGGTTTGTCTTGTGTGATCACGGGATGTGTGTTTTCAGGAGCTGGAGCAGTTTGAGGTTTGTCTTGTGTGATCACGGGATGTGTGTTTTCAGGAGCTGGAGCAGTTTGAGGTTTGTCTTGTGTGATCACGGGATGTGTGTTTTCAGGAGCTGGAGCAGTTTGAGGTTTGTCTTGTGTGATCACGGGATGTGTGTTTTCAGGAGCTGGAGCAGTTTGAGGTTTGTCTTGTGTGATCACGGGATGTGTGTTTTCAGGAGCTGGAGCAGTTTGAGGTTTGTCTTGTGTGATCACGGGATGTGTGTTTTCAGGAGCTGGAGCAGTTTGAGGTTTGTCTTGTGTGATCACGGGATGTGTGTTTTCAGGAGCTGGAGCAGTTTGAGGTTTGTCTTGTGTGATCACGGGATGTGTGTTTTCAGGAGCTGGAGCAGTTTGAGGTTTGTCTTGTGTGATCACGGGATGTGTGTTTTCAGGAGCTGGAGCAGTTTGAGGTTTGTCTTGTGTGATCACGGGATGTGTGTTTTCAGGAGCTGGAGCAGTTTGAGGTTTGTCTTGTGTGATCACGGGATGTGTGTTTTCAGGAGCTGGAGCAGTTTGAGGTTTGTCTTGTGTGATCACGGGATGTGTGTTTTCAGGAGCTGGAGCAGTTTGAGGTTTGTCTTGTGTGATCACGGGATGTGTGTTTTCAGGAGCTGGAGCAGTTTGAGGTTTGTCTTGTGTGATCACGGGATGTGTGTTTTCAGGAGCTGGAGCAGTTTGAGGTTTGTCTTGTGTGATCACGGGATGTGTGTTTTCAGGAGCTGGAGCAGTTTGAGGTTTGTCTTGTGTGATCACGGGATGTGTGTTTTCAGGAGCTGGAGCAGTTTGAGGTTTGTCTTGTGTGATCACGGGATGTGTGTTTTCAGGAGCTGGAGCAGTTTGAGGTTTGTCTTGTGTGATCACGGGATGTGTGTTTTCAGGAGCTGGAGCAGTTTGAGGTTTGTCTTGTGTGATCACGGATGTGTGTTTTCAGGAGCTGGAGCAGTTTGAGGTTTGTCTTGTGTGATCACGGGATGTGTGTTTTCAGGAGCTGGAGCAGTTTGAGGTTTGTCTTGTGTGATCACGGGATGTGTGTTTTCAGGAGCTGGAGCAGTTTGAGGTTTGTCTTGTGTGATCACGGGATGTGTGTTTTCAGGAGCTGGAGCAGTTTGAGGTTTGTCTTGTGTGATCACGGGATGTGTGTTTTCAGGAGCTGGAGCAGTTTGAGGTTTGTCTTGTGTGATCACGGGATGTGTGTTTTCAGGAGCTGGAGCAGTTTGAGGTTTGTCTTGTGTGATCACGGGATGTGTGTTTTCAGGAGCTGGAGCAGTTTGAGGTTTGTCTTGTGTGATCACGGATGTGTGTTTTCAGGAGCTGGAGCAGTTTGAGGTTTGTCTTGTGTGATCACGGGATGTGTGTTTTCAGGAGCTGGAGCAGTTTGAGGTTTGTCTTGTGTGATCACGGGATGTGTGTTTTCAGGAGCTGGAGCAGTTTGAGGTTTGTCTTGTGTGATCACGGGATGTGTGTTTTCAGGAGCTGGAGCAGTTTGAGGTTTGTCTTGTGTGATCACGGGATGTGTGTTTTCAGGAGCTGGAGCAGTTTGAGGTTTGTCTTGTGTGATCACGGGATGTGTGTTTTCAGGAGCTGGAGCAGTTTGAGGTTTGTCTTGTGTGATCACGGGATGTGTGTTTTCAGGAGCTGGAGCAGTTTGAGGTTTGTCTTGTGTGATCACGGGATGTGTGTTTTCAGGAGCTGGAGCAGTTTGAGGTTTGTCTTGTGTGATCACGGGATGTGTGTTTTCAGGAGCTGGAGCAGTTTGAGGTTTGTCTTGTGTGATCACGGGATGTGTGTTTTCAGGAGCTGGAGCAGTTTGAGGTTTGTCTTGTGTGATCACGGGATGTGTGTTTTCAGGAGCTGGAGCAGTTTGAGGTTTGTCTTGTGTGATCACGGGATGTGTGTTTTCAGGAGCTGGAGCAGTTTGAGGTTTGTCTTGTGTGATCACGGGATGTGTGTTTTCAGGAGCTGGAGCAGTTTGAGGTTTGTCTTGTGTGATCACGGGATGTGTGTTTTCAGGAGCTGGAGCAGTTTGAGGTTTGTCTGTGTGATCACGGGATGTGTGTTTTCAGGAGCTGGAGCAGTTTGAGGTTTGTCTGTGTGATCGATGTGTGTTTTCAGGAGCTGGAGCAGTTTGAGGTTTGTCTTGTGTGATCACGGGATGTGTGTTTTCAGGAGCTGGAGCAGTTTGAGGTTTGTCTTGTGTGATCACGGGATGTGTGTTTTCAGGAGCTGGAGCAGTTTGAGGTTTGTCTTGTGTGATCACGGGATGTGTGTTTTCAGGAGCTGGAGCAGTTTGAGGTTTGTCTTGTGTGATCACGGGATGTGTGTTTTCAGGAGCTGGAGCAGTTTGAGGTTTGTCTTGTGTGATCACGGGATGTGTGTTTTCAGGAGCTGGAGCAGTTTGAGGTTTGTCTTGTGTGATCACGGGATGTGTGTTTTCAGGAGCTGGAGCAGTTTGAGGTTTGTCTTGTGTGATCACGGGATGTGTGTTTTCAGGAGCTGGAGCAGTTTGAGGTTTGTCTTGTGTGATCACGGGATGTGTGTTTTCAGGAGCTGGAGCAGTTTGAGGTTTGTCTTGTGTGATCACGGGATGTGTGTTTTCAGGAGCTGGAGCAGTTTGAGGTTTGTCTTGTGTGATCACGGGATGTGTGTTTTCAGGAGCTGGAGCAGTTTGAGGTTTGTCTTGTGTGATCACGGGATGTGTGTTTTCAGGAGCTGGAGCAGTTTGAGGTTTGTCTTGTGTGATCACGGGATGTGTGTTTTCAGGAGCTGGAGCAGTTTGAGGTTTGTCTTGTGTGATCACGGGATGTGTGTTTTCAGGAGCTGGAGCAGTTTGAGGTTTGTCTTGTGTGATCACGGGATGTGTGTTTTCAGGAGCTGGAGCAGTTTGAGGTTTGTCTTGTGTGATCACGGGATGTGTGTTTTCAGGAGCTGGAGCAGTTTGAGGTTTGTCTTGTGTGATCACGGGATGTGTGTTTTCAGGAGCTGGAGCAGTTTGAGGTTTGTCTTGTGTGATCACGGGATGTGTGTTTTCAGGAGCTGGAGCAGTTTGAGGTTTGTCTTGTGTGATCACGGGATGTGTGTTTTCAGGAGCTGGAGCAGTTTGAGGTTTGTCTTGTGTGATCACGGGATGTGTGTTTTCAGGAGCTGGAGCAGTTTGAGGTTTGTCTTGTGTGATCACGGGATGTGTGTTTTCAGGAGCTGGAGCAGTTTGAGGTTTGTCTTGTGTGATCACGGGATGTGTGTTTTCAGGAGCTGGAGCAGTTTGAGGTTTGTCTTGTGTGATCACGGGATGTGTGTTTTCAGGAGCTGGAGCAGTTTGAGGTTTGTCTTGTGTGATCACGGGATGTGTGTTTTCAGGAGCTGGAGCAGTTTGAGGTTTGTCTTGTGTGATCACGGGATGTGTGTTTTCAGGAGCTGGAGCAGTTTGAGGTTTGTCTTGTGTGATCACGGGATGTGTGTTTTCAGGAGCTGGAGCAGTTTGAGGTTTGTCTTGTGTGATCACGGGATGTGTGTTTTCAGGAGCTGGAGCAGTTTGAGGTTTGTCTTGTGTGATCACGGGATGTGTGTTTTCAGGAGCTGGAGCAGTTTGAGGTTTGTCTTGTGTGATCACGGGATGTGTGTTTTCAGGAGCTGGAGCAGTTTGAGGTTTGTCTTGTGTGATCACGGGATGTGTGTTTTCAGGAGCTGGAGCAGTTTGAGGTTTGTCTTGTGTGATCACGGGATGTGTGTTTTCAGGAGCTGGAGCAGTTTGAGGTTTGTCTTGTGTGATCACGGGATGTGTGTTTTCAGGAGCTGGAGCAGTTTGAGGTTTGTCTTGTGTGATCACGGGATGTGTGTTTTCAGGAGCTGGAGCAGTTTGAGGTTTGTCTTGTGTGATCACGGGATGTGTGTTTTCAGGAGCTGGAGCAGTTTGAGGTTTGTCTTGTGTGATCACGGGATGTGTGTTTTCAGGAGCTGGAGCAGTTTGAGGTTTGTCTTGTGTGATCACGGGATGTGTGTTTTCAGGAGCTGGAGCAGTTTGAGGTTTGTCTTGTGTGATCACGGGATGTGTGTTTTCAGGAGCTGGAGCAGTTTGAGGTTTGTCTTGTGTGATCACGGGATGTGTGTTTTCAGGAGCTGGAGCAGTTTGAGGTTTGTCTTGTGTGATCACGGGATGTGTGTTTTCAGGAGCTGGAGCAGTTTGAGGTTTGTCTTGTGTGATCACGGGATGTGTGTTTTCAGGAGCTGGAGCAGTTTGAGGTTTGTCTTGTGTGATCACGGGATGTGTGTTTTCAGGAGCTGGAGCAGTTTGAGGTTTGTCTTGTGTGATCACGGGATGTGTGTTTTCAGGAGCTGGAGCAGTTTGAGGTTTGTCTTGTGTGATCACGGGATGTGTGTTTTCAGGAGCTGGAGCAGTTTGAGGTTTGTCTTGTGTGATCACGGGATGTGTGTTTTCAGGAGCTGGAGCAGTTTGAGGTTTGTCTTGTGTGATCACGGGATGTGTGTTTTCAGGAGCTGGAGCAGTTTGAGGTTTGTCTTGTGTGATCACGGGATGTGTGTTTTCAGGAGCTGGAGCAGTTTGAGGTTTGTCTTGTGTGATCACGGGATGTGTGTTTTCAGGAGCTGGAGCAGTTTGAGGTTTGTCTTGTGTGATCACGGGATGTGTGTTTTCAGGAGCTGGAGCAGTTTGAGGTTTGTCTTGTGTGATCACGGGATGTGTGTTTTCAGGAGCTGGAGCAGTTTGAGGTTTGTCTTGTGTGATCACGGGATGTGTGTTTTCAGGAGCTGGAGCAGTTTGAGGTTTGTCTTGTGTGATCACGGGATGTGTGTTTTCAGGAGCTGGAGCAGTTTGAGGTTTGTCTTGTGTGATCACGGGATGTGTGTTTTCAGGAGCTGGAGCAGTTTGAGGTTTGTCTTGTGTGATCACGGGATGTGTGTTTTCAGGAGCTGGAGCAGTTTGAGGTTTGTCTTGTGTGATCACGGGATGTGTGTTTTCAGGAGCTGGAGCAGTTTGAGGTTTGTCTTGTGTGATCACGGGATGTGTGTTTTCAGGAGCTGGAGCAGTTTGAGGTTTGTCTTGTGTGATCACGGGATGTGTGTTTTCAGGAGCTGGAGCAGTTTGAGGTTTGTCTTGTGTGATCACGGGATGTGTGTTTTCAGGAGCTGGAGCAGTTTGAGGTTTGTCTTGTGTGATCACGGGATGTGTGTTTTCAGGAGCTGGAGCAGTTTGAGGTTTGTCTTGTGTGATCACGGGATGTGTGTTTTCAGGAGCTGGAGCAGTTTGAGGTTTGTCTTGTGTGATCACGGGATGTGTGTTTTCAGGAGCTGGAGCAGTTTGAGGTTTGTCTTGTGTGATCACGGGATGTGTGTTTTCAGGAGCTGGAGCAGTTTGAGGTTTGTCTTGTGTGATCACGGGATGTGTGTTTTCAGGAGCTGGAGCAGTTTGAGGTTTGTCTTGTGTGATCACGGGATGTGTGTTTTCAGGAGCTGGAGCAGTTTGAGGTTTGTCTTGTGTGATCACGGGATGTGTGTTTTCAGGAGCTGGAGCAGTTTGAGGTTTGTCTTGTGTGATCACGGGATGTGTGTTTTCAGGAGCTGGAGCAGTTTGAGGTTTGTCTTGTGTGATCACGGGATGTGTGTTTTCAGGAGCTGGAGCAGTTTGAGGTTTGTCTTGTGTGATCACGGGATGTGTGTTTTCAGGAGCTGGAGCAGTTTGAGGTTTGTCTTGTGTGATCACGGGATGTGTGTTTTCAGGAGCTGGAGCAGTTTGAGGTTTGTCTTGTGTGATCACGGGATGTGTGTTTTCAGGAGCTGGAGCAGTTTGAGGTTTGTCTTGTGTGATCACGGGATGTGTGTTTTCAGGAGCTGGAGCAGTTTGAGGTTTGTCTTGTGTGATCACGGGATGTGTGTTTTCAGGAGCTGGAGCAGTTTGAGGTTTGTCTTGTGTGATCACGGGATGTGTGTTTTCAGGAGCTGGAGCAGTTTGAGGTTTGTCTTGTGTGATCACGGGATGTGTGTTTTCAGGAGCTGGAGCAGTTTGAGGTTTGTCTTGTGTGATCACGGGATGTGTGTTTTCAGGAGCTGGAGCAGTTTGAGGTTTGTCTTGTGTGATCACGGGATGTGTGTTTTCAGGAGCTGGAGCAGTTTGAGGTTTGTCTTGTGTGATCACGGGATGTGTGTTTTCAGGAGCTGGAGCAGTTTGAGGTTTGTCTTGTGTGATCACGGGATGTGTGTTTTCAGGAGCTGGAGCAGTTTGAGGTTTGTCTTGTGTGATCACGGGATGTGTGTTTTCAGGAGCTGGAGCAGTTTGAGGTTTGTCTTGTGTGATCACGGGATGTGTGTTTTCAGGAGCTGGAGCAGTTTGAGGTTTGTCTTGTGTGATCACGGGATGTGTGTTTTCAGGAGCTGGAGCAGTTTGAGGTTTGTCTTGTGTGATCACGGGATGTGTGTTTTCAGGAGCTGGAGCAGTTTGAGGTTTGTCTTGTGTGATCACGGGATGTGTGTTTTCAGGAGCTGGAGCAGTTTGAGGTTTGTCTTGTGTGATCACGGGATGTGTGTTTTCAGGAGCTGGAGCAGTTTGAGGTTTGTCTTGTGTGATCACGGGATGTGTGTTTTCAGGAGCTGGAGCAGTTTGAGGTTTGTCTTGTGTGATCACGGGATGTGTGTTTTCAGGAGCTGGAGCAGTTTGAGGTTTGTCTTGTGTGATCACGGGATGTGTGTTTTCAGGAGCTGGAGCAGTTTGAGGTTTGTCTTGTGTGATCACGGGATGTGTGTTTTCAGGAGCTGGAGCAGTTTGAGGTTTGTCTTGTGTGATCACGGGATGTGTGTTTTCAGGAGCTGGAGCAGTTTGAGGTTTGTCTTGTGTGATCACGGGATGTGTGTTTTCAGGAGCTGGAGCAGTTTGAGGTTTGTCTTGTGTGATCACGGGATGTGTGTTTTCAGGAGCTGGAGCAGTTTGAGGTTTGTCTTGTGTGATCACGGGATGTGTGTTTTCAGGAGCTGGAGCAGTTTGAGGTTTGTCTTGTGTGATCACGGGATGTGTGTTTTCAGGAGCTGGAGCAGTTTGAGGTTTGTCTTGTGTGATCACGGGATGTGTGTTTTCAGGAGCTGGAGCAGTTTGAGGTTTGTCTTGTGTGATCACGGGATGTGTGTTTTCAGGAGCTGGAGCAGTTTGAGGTTTGTCTTGTGTGATCACGGGATGTGTGTTTTCAGGAGCTGGAGCAGTTTGAGGTTTGTCTTGTGTGATCACGGGATGTGTGTTTTCAGGAGCTGGAGCAGTTTGAGGTTTGTCTTGTGTGATCACGGGATGTGTGTTTTCAGGAGCTGGAGCAGTTTGAGGTTTGTCTTGTGTGATCACGGGATGTGTGTTTTCAGGAGCTGGAGCAGTTTGAGGTTTGTCTTGTGTGATCACGGGATGTGTGTTTTCATCACTCCTGTGTTGCAAATTTTTTTGCCGTTACTTAAAACTGCAAGATGTTGATTTGCCAACTGAAGGCAAGCGAAGGGATGATTAAAAGATGGCTTTACCTTGTGTTCTTTAACTAGCGGTGTGTTTGTTTTTGTTTAGCCATCTTATAATAAGCAAGTGACAGCTGGATAGTTGGTGGACAATCAAACTAAGTGGGCTGGAGAGGCTGATATTTCATGTTGCAAACTGTCAATAAAATAAATCCCTGCTGTTTTCCTAGCGTGCATGTTGTGGCTGTTGCTGAAGTTGTGATTCCTGTACAGAGCTGCTGGCTCGCTCCCTACAGTTTGAGAGCGAAAATGGTGGAAAAGTTTGTGTTTCCGTGATCAGGCTTTTTAATTTCAGTCAGGCTTTTTTTTGTTTCGTTAACTTGCTCAGCAGAACATCTTTTGGAGCTGGTTCAGGCGTTCTATATATATGTTTATAGTGCAGTTGGCTAAAGCTCCTCTACACCTTTCTCTCTTCGGTCTTACGAAGCTTGCTCGAGTGCTCCGTCAGAAACAAGGGGGGGATGTTGAACAATAAAGAAAAACACAATAAAAGGAGACCCTCCACAGAAGTAATGATCCTCCTTGTCTTTCTCTGTTCAGCTGTATGCTGTCGGTGGGTTTGCACAGCAGTAATGATCCTCCTTGTCTTTCTCTGTGCAGCTGTATGCTGTCGGTGGGTTTGCACAGCAGTAATGATCCTCCTTGTCTTTCTCTGTGCAGCTGTATGCTGTCGGTGGGTTTGCACAGCAGTAATGATCCTCCTTGTCTTTCTCTGTGTAGCTGTATGCTGTCGGTGGGTTTGCACAGCAGTAATGATCCTCCTTGTCTTTCTCTGTGCAGCTGTATGCTGTCGGTGGGTTTGCACAGCAGTAATGATCCTCCTTGTCTTTCTCTGTGCAGCTGTATGCTGTCGGTGGGTTTGCACAGCAGTAATGATCCTCCTTGTCTTTCTCTGTGCAGCTGTATGCTGTCGGTGGGTTTGCACAGCAGTAATGATCCTCCTTGTCTTTCTCTGTGCAGCTGTATGCTGTCGGTGGGTTTGCACAGCAGTAATGATCCTCCTTGTCTTTCTCTGTGCAGCTGTATGCTGTCGGTGGGTTTGCACAGCAGTAATGATCCTCCTTGTCTTTCTCTGTGCAGCTGTATGCTGTCGGTGGGTTTGACGGCCTGGACCGAATGGGCAGTGTTGAGCGTTACAGCTCCTTCTCCAATGAGTGGCTGCCTGTCGCACCTCTTTTGGAGGCGGTGAGCTCAGCTGCGCTTGTGTCCTGTGGAGAGATGCTGTACCTGATCGGAGGAGCAGTGAATGACTTCTCCAACACCAACAAGGTAACTAAGACCACTAGCACAGCAGCCATATAGTGATCCTTTATACTTCAGTACAGGCTCAGACAATAGGACTGGCAAAGAACCCAGTATTAATATATAAGGAGTCTGATTAAAGAAACTATGCATCGCAATTCAAAATTTTAAACAATTAATGCATTAAAATACATTATATTATCATTTTGTAACAAGTTGTTGGGAACTTTATATGGGGACTTTAAGCGTACCATTCTAATGGTAGCCCATTCCATTGTATCTGTCCACGTGCTGCCATTAACCGTAAGTACAGAGCCAATGCATTTCACGTAGAAGATTATTTTGTAAGCTCCAACTTTTGGGGGACTGTATGGAAACAGCAAGTGAAGGACAATGCTTCCCTGAGATGGATTTTAGGAGTGCTACTGTGTTGGGATGTCATTGTCCACTTCATCCATAACATCCATGGTTTTATTAATTTGAATGTAATCTCACGACAGGTGCAGTGCTATGATCCTGTGGAAAACCAATGGGCCTATGTGAGCCCTGCACCTTTTACTCTACGATGCATAAATGCGGTTTCCTTTAATGGCACCATATACGTGATGGGTGGACTCATGGATAAGATCTACAGTTACAGCCCGAAGATGGACGTATGGAGTGAAGTTGCAATGCTGCCTGGATCGGTGGTAAGCAGGAATAGTCTTCTATTTTGTTACCGAATAGGGCTGACCCACAGCGCCATTACTGTGGGGTGACGCTCATGTAGACAGAAAAATAACGTAATGTCAAAATACCAAATGAAAGCTGATCCCCGATCACTGCCCTTGCCTTCCCCACACAGGAGAGCTGCGGTGTGACGGTGTGCAATGCCAGGATTTACATCCTTGGAGGGAGAGACAAGAGCGGCATCGGCATCGACCGGGTCCACAGCCTTGACCCTTCCACGGGAGAGCTCACCGAAGAGCCACCGATGTCACGCTGTGTGAGTTACCACGGCTGTGTCACCATCACCCAGCACGTCAAGAGGTGAACTCCTCTTTACTACAGAGACACTTACATATGCACCCGTCCCATCTGTGAACACTACACTTACATATACACCCGTCCCATCTGTGAACACTACACTTACATATACACCCGTCCCATCTGTGAACACTACACTTACATATACACCCGTCCCATCTGTGAACACTACACTTACATATACACCCGTCCCATCTGTGAACACTACACTTACATATACACCCGTCCCATCTGTGAACACTACACTTACATATACACCCGTCCCATCTGTGAACACTACACTTACATATACACCCGTCCCATCTGTGAACACTACACTTACATATACACCCGTCCCATCTGTGAACACTACACTTACATATACACCCGTCCCATCTGTGAACACTACACTTACATATACACCCGTCCCATCTGTGAACACTACACTTACATATACACCCGTCCCATCTGTGAATAGTACTTACATATATACCCACCCCCCCCAATTTTTATGCAACTTAAGAGTTTGCAGCAGAGGGTTAAACACAGTGCGGTGAGAAATGGTATTTGTGTTTTTTTGTTGTGTTTGCTGTGCTAGTTCTCAAGACAGTTAACCCTGCTGTATTACAGACTTTCCTCTGTGAAGGGGATACAGTGCAGGCACACTTCACTCATTCTTTCCATATACCTGTTGAACTCCTTATCCAATTGTCATGCACTTGGTAGTAACATTTTTATCAGATTTTAGGGAATAAATGGGTGTCTGTTTGTACATCAATGTATCTGTATATCACACTTCCGGTTTTGCATGCATCTGTAGAACCGGTTATCCAGTTGAAACATGGTATGAACATTATTTTGTTTCTGTTATTGAGAATATCCGATTCTGGAGCTGTAGAGGGGTGTCCATCTGTACGTCTCCCATTCATTTCCTGGCACATGTTCATAAGGGTGTTTTGATAATGGAAATAAAGTGGTTTTAAACCACTTGGCAAAGATTACAATTACTGTGCCATTTTCTACAGAGTCAGAACCTGAAACTACCTTAAAAACAGTGTGTTCTGCTGCATTCCCAGAACACAGAGATTACAATTACTGTGCCATTTTCCATAGAGTCAGAACCTGAAACTACCTTAAAAACAGTGTGTTCTGCTGCATTCCCAGAACACAGAGATTACAATTACTGTGCCATTTTCTATAGAGTCAGAACCTGAAACTACCTTAAAAACAGTGTGTTCTGCTGCATTCCCAGAACACAGAGATTATAGTTTGGGCTTCTGTTTTTTGGGTTTTATTAATTATATTTTTCGGTGCTTATTGTTAGCTATTTTCGAGTTTTATGTAAATCGTTTTTTTCGGGGCTTTCATTTTTGATATACTGTATGAAATTAGTGTTTTCGGTTACTTTCCAAAATGCTTCAGCGTTTTTTTTTGTGTCAAAATATGTATAGTAACTCGACAGTACTTGCACACTTAAGTTGTACCTTCTTTACTTTGCTGTCTTCCACAACAAAATCCCTATGGTCACAGGCACATTCTTCTGGGGTTTTTGTGTGGAGGCATTTTTGTACATTTCGCCACAATTTTGTTTTAAATCGTCCGTATTTTAACTGTAATACAGCTTTAAATCCTGCTAACAAGCCTCCATCCTGATTGTAACCTTGTTTTAAATCTTGCAAGCGGAGTCTCCAATAGAAATGTAGGAATGTGCTGTCACTCGGTAGTTGGGGCGGGTTTAAAGTATTCCGAACGAATCAATGATAGATACAAGTCAGGAAGGCGGGACATTGCCCAGCAGCACTGGGAAATGTATTTATTATTATTTTTGTAGTAGGTTTTATTTTTTAATGGGAAAAGGGTAAAGTCAATGTGAATAGATGAACCATTTCCACAGTTTTTCCAGTGTTTTCCGGTGTTTATTGGCTATCCACCGATTTAATTTTTTTTTGTACGGGGGGGGTTTATCGGTTAAAACCGAAAATCAGAAGCCCTAACTATAGTTAACATATTTGCATTTATTTTATTCCTGCCTTAAAGTGTCACAGGTTGTACTGTATGCTTGTGAATTTTATGATAGCTTAGTTAGTCCTTCAGGACTTCTTTCTTGTGGTTGACTGCTGACATTGAAACGCTTGTCATTGATTTTATTCAGTTCCCTTTCGTATTTTGAAAGGTTGATTGCTCATGCACTGTAGTAGGACTGTGGAAACACGCTGTATAGAAGTGGTCTGTCTGTGTACATGCCAGTATCAATACAAGTGTTTATTTCAGCAGATCTCAAGACTGTGTGGGAGTGGACAGATTGTTTAGTGAGCCACACTTTCTGGAAATCATTTTTCCATGTCATTTTTGCAGTCTATTCTGTAAAACTCGTTTAATTGTTTCTGGAGACAAGGAAGCAGCCAGCATGCATCAGGAAACATTGTTTCTGAAACATGTTTGCGTGTATGCTGGGTTTAAATACTTCTGCATTTTGTTTCAAGGGTTTATTGTTTCTGTGCTTTGTCTCATATTATATAGGAATGTTATTGTGTGTATTTGTTTTAAATGCGTGTCCGTGTTCCGTTCGATAGATGAAAGCTATACTATTGCATTCTCACTTGTATTTAAGGATTGCATACGTTTTGTGGGATTTGAATAATTGTTTAGCCGTTAGACGTGTTAAATGGAATTAGTGCTAATGAGATTTCACATACAATACCTCAGAGCAGTGCAGCTGAAGTGGGCAAGGAGCCGTACCTGAAGAAACTGGAAATCCTGGCAATGTGAAAACAAAACAGCCTGTAATGTGAAAAACGAAACAGTTTGAGAGAAACTTTTCAACGTGAAGCAGCATTACACTCTCTCTTTCTCTGCTTTATGCACACTTTGCTTTTAATTGTACAAAAGCTTACGCTTCAGTAATTCCATTAGGATTTTGTTTCGTGGAATAGGACTGCTAATAAAAAGTCCCTTGACAGCAGATTGAACTTCTTGGTTGTATCAAGTTAAACCAAGCTCAAAGCACTTGTTTTTCCTCGAGGTAAAACTGTAAATGATAGAAGTGCAAAATGATATAACACTGATGCAGGCATGCCCTGCGATTTCTTGAAAGGTGACAAAAGCATTGTCTCTTTTATTTATTTTCTTTTAAAGGGACAGAACAATATGTTATGTATGTACGCCATAGTAGAAAGCGAAGCATATATTATTGCCAGCCTTGTCTCAAGGGTGATTAAAACATACCTGGGTTTGCTGTTGGGTTTTAAGGGCAATTCAGTTATTTCCTTTAGATTACATTATGTTGTTATTTAACATGTTAATCATACCCTGTCTTACATAAATTTAGCAACTGTTGTGTAATAAAATGTTAATATAATGTACTCCTAAAGTACCAATAAAAACGATTTTCTAAAACAAAATGATTTTATTCGATTCTATTCTTTTAATTATTCAAAATGCATTTATGCAATTAAAATGGTTGCATTTATATCTAAAGGCTGGATTTCTATTACTTTCTGACAAATTGCTTTAATGTGGGTTCCTAAAGGTCTGAGGAGTAGCTGGATGGATCTAAATAGAAATGAATATAGATCTCAATATATCTTGCCGCAA
Organism: Acipenser oxyrinchus oxyrinchus; assembly: GCA_030684275.1. Lineage (NCBI taxonomy): Eukaryota > Metazoa > Chordata > Actinopteri > Acipenseriformes > Acipenseridae > Acipenser > Acipenser oxyrinchus. The sequence goes on along the minus strand of CM060255.1, from coordinate 54,927,957 downwards.
AACTGTAATACTAACCAGGTATAAAGCATCAAAGTTGTCTGTATTACAGCTTGTTTCCTGTGCATTGAAACTTCTATACAAAGACAGCTCAGTGAACTACACTGACAGTTCTGCAGAAGCAAAGCACAGATCAGTGAACAGGGTGTCTACAAGAAATGATTTTTAATCTTGGCATTGAATAAATGAATTCAGGCAGTACATTTTTAAGCAGGTCTGAGCTGAAGGTGGAATAATAAAAAGGATAAATGAATTGTCTGTTATTCAGGCTAGGAAAGGCTCAGTCGTTGTGTTTACCGAAACCCAATGTTTCCTGTTTTCTTTTCATAGCTTTATTGTTTTTCAAACTCCCCCCCCCCCCTACACTGCAGGTAAGCAGAGTTCTGTGGAAGTCATGTGATCTGCATATTCCTGAGAACAGCCTTCTCTGAAACAGAATGCAGCAGAACCGCGTTATTGTAGCCTTAATAGGGGGCGGGCCTTAATGTTGAATACATATTGTATTTCTTCTAAGAAATGAAAACCACAGGATTATTATCATAGGTTAACACTTTATTGAACATTCTATATGCTTATTATTGTTCAATTTATATTATTATTATTATTATTATTATTATTATTATTATTATTATTATTATTATTATTATTATTATTATAAGCAGACTGTTCTAATTGTTTATTATGAGTCTTCTATTCATATTATTTTATATTTCTTGTATACTTCATGATGCAGAGAGATATTAAAGAGTTTGGTTTTGATGTTTCGCTTTGTATTGTCAAAACCCTGTTCTCTGTTCCTGTGTGGATGTGAGTTGGGGAAGCATGTTAGGGTTGCACAATACTCCTCCTATGGTGTTCAATGCACTGCACAACGCTAGCGAGGAGTCTTCTCCGAAGATTGTTTCGCTGGTATAGTTAGTAAACATGGCAAATAATGATCAGCAGAAACATCAGGGAATCGCAGAGAGCACACATGAGCGTATACTAACCACATTTAATATTAGGAGAATGTACAGTAGATGGATAGAAGATCCTTTTAAAATGGGTACAATAAACGAACACCAGTTAAAAGCCCTGGTTTTACTGAAGACCCCCTTCTCGGATGAGGGTGTACCTCAATGACTGATTCTATGCCTGCGTAGCTGCCTTCTCTCAGTATGACAATGAAAACGAGGAGGACAATGGGCTGATGAAGCTACCCCCCAGATAGCAGTCCCTGTGCACCGCCATGCAGCTCATTTGAAATGTATCACATGCTGGTCTGGAGCTGCTGAGCTCCATTAAACTCTGAATGATCAAGTGCTCCGTGCAGCTGGGGCTGTCTGGATCATGGTCTCTGGAGAAAACATTTTAATTACTGATAAGAGGGTTTGCTTTTTGAGTCAGTGCTAGTCCACTGCTCTGCCCAGGATAGCTACATGCTTAACAAACCAAGATTCTAACTGTGCAGGATTCAGGTAGAATCAAACAGTGCAACCACAGTGCAGGATTCAGGTTGAATCAAACAGTGTAACCACAGTGCAGGATTCAGATAGAATCAAACAGTGTAACCACAGTGCAGGATTCAGATAGAATCAAACAGTGTAACCACAGTGCAGGATTCAGATAGAATCAAACCGTGCAACCACAGTGCAGGATTCAGGTAGTGAAAATATGGTATAAAGGGTTATAAATGTACTAAAGGTTGGTTGCTGGAAACGTATTTTTAAAAGTTTGTACCGTCCCACCCCCCCGCACATTTGTATATTGAAACAAAAGAAAGTCTGTTTGGCCTTACATTCACTTCTCAAATAGGTACACCGACCTTAATTTGTAGATTGAAGTCCCAGAGACCAATTGGTCGCACACTCAAAAATAGGACAGGATTTAAAAAAAAACGTTTGTACTAAAACGAGCAAACAAACAAAAGAATGGTAGGACTACGCGTTTCAACACAACAGGTCTTCGTCTGTTGTGTTGAAACGCGTAGTTTCCTTGACAAGAAAAAGCTTGAACTTGACCTCCCTCCCTCCCACCGCAGGTCTCCAGTGAAATTTAGTATGATAAACACTGCAGGTAAGCAGATAAGTCATGTGATCTGCATCATCTTGAGAACAGCCAGCTGAATCGTATCCTTCATGGGAACAGAATCGCTTAATACTGAAAATGCCTTGAATTTCTTCTAAGAAATTTAAACCTCAGGATTATTATTTAAACAGTTCCTAGTTTAACCGATTTTATTTAAACAATTAACACTTTCTTGAGCAGTGTAACCGATTGATGTTTCATTTATTTTTTAATAAATGCTCAAGAAGTCTCGAGAAAAACTAAACATGTGTTCCCTTGTACAAGAACAACGTGAACTCCCAGCAGTAAAGAGTACAACGGGGAGAGTCCATTTTCGTTTTCACTAATAGCCTGCAGTAATAGCTATAAAATTTTTTTTTTTAAAAACTATTAAAAAGTCTAGTGTCCATCTGCCACATGATTTCCTGAACTCGATCTACTAGCTCTGTTCACTTCATGGAAATCCTTAAAATGATCTTCATCCCAAATTAACCCAAATTACCTTAATACATTGTCAATTAGTAGTGTTTACAATCATAGACTGTTCTAGGTTTTTCAGTTCCTGAACTTTATAGGCCTAAAGAACCAGGAAAAAAAGGCATGCGTTTTCTAGCTCTGTGGTCTTGGAATAAACCAGGAATAACTGAAACTTACTGTTTTGATACCTTTAGGAGTTTAAATACAATCTGTGTAGCCGAGACATGCTTTTGCTTTGGTCGGCCCTCCTGAATTGTTTCTTGTAATTTGATGAACTTGTTTGCTTTGGTTGTGCTCATTCAATGCGTGAGTTGTTTTGTATGTTTTATTATAAAAGCCATCTTCTTGACCAGGTCTCCCTCAAAAAAGAGATTTTAACCTCAATGGGACTTTCCTGGTTAAATAAATAAATAAATAAATAAATAAAGCTTAAATGAAATTAATAAAAATGGAAATGATTGAAAAAGAGAGAGAGAAGTAAAAGGTTTTAGATTTGTTCATGCTGGTGTGACGTGACCGCTCAGTTCCTGGTACAGAGGGGCTGCTATTAAAATCATTTAAAGTAAAAGGTTTTAGATTTGTTCATGCTGGTGTGACGTGACCGCTCAGTTCCTGGTACAGAGGGTCTGCTATTAAAATCATTTAAAGTAAAAGGTTTTAGATTTGTTCATGCTGGTCTGACGTGACCGCTGTTACAGAGGCAAGCAACATAAAGGCTTGAAGACTGTCCCTAATTAAGTCAATTGGCTACTGCAATACGTTTACACCTGTTTAAACAAATAAAATCTCACGTTTCCTGTTTTTCCTGTAATAAAGACACGTGGGTTGTGTTAATTAAGCAACCCTGTTTATATTGCCTTGTTTTCTTTGTCCTTTGAAAGCTGTTACATTGCAGGGATCCCCAAGGAGCTCAATACAGGGTGTGCTAAAGACCCAGGCTGCTGTTACCAGACAAAGAGCTGGGTAAGGGCCGCGAGCTCCGGCTGAGAGTATTCATTAAACTAGAGGAGAGGGGGAGGGGGAGAAGGGGGCATGCTCCATCTGTGCATTCAATCACATGCCCATTGCATACTAGCAGCAACTACACCTGCAATACATATTATAATATATTCGATTAGTAAACAGAATATCTGAACCCTACTGGGTCAGGCTGGTGAAAATAATGTCTCAGTGGTAAATCACTGACGGATTATCACATAGACCTTCACAACATTCTAAACATTTTGTCCAATGCTTGTATGTCTGAACAAGAGATTATAAATGCAAGCAGCAACCTTTACTTTAGCGCTGCTGCAAGCCTAAATCCAGACTTGTCTTGATTTTCAACACCGCAGATTGAGATCGAGTCAAAACAACAAACATTGCATTTGAGTAATCTCTCTTCTCAAAGCAGGTAATAGCCATGCCGTTCCCAGGCGAGTGTTGCACCACTCCATCCACAGCTTTTCTGTGACGGAGACTGGAGTAATTGGAGGCTTGACGCCCGTCACATATCAGCCTTGACAGTTTACCCGCCCTGGCCAGACGTATCAGCAACCAAGTATGTGTACAGCGTGAATACACATGGCTACTGGAAAGTGAAACATTACAGATTGCTTGGAAGAAACTGAAACTGGGGTCTGATGAAACAGCCAACGATTCTGTACCAAATGTACCAGAACCTGGATCTGCTGAAACTGCGTTCGAGATTGAGGGCGAAATTCAACAATGGGTGAGGTGTGACGAAGCAGATCCTGCCTATCATCTTTTAGATGATGAAGAGATTGTTGATGAGGTAAATGGAAAATAACAGTGACGAAGCAGAAAGTGAGGATGAAGGCAATGAAACCAAACCAGCCGTTTCCCAGAGTGAAGCAATGGAGCGCTGTCAGAAAGGATTGGACTGGCTGGAGCAGCAACCCGAAACCGAGACTCCTCGGCTTCTGCTCGTCCAGTCTGTTTGTTTTGTAAACCCACAATGCACTTGCAAATCACCCGACAATAATGCAAATCTATACTGTACTGCACTAATAGAGTACCTTACTAAACAAGGGGGTTATCCTTAATACTAGTTAAATTCCAAAACATTGTATTTATTTTGTAGTGCTTACATGTGTGTATAATGGTATTTTAAACTCGATTCAATGATCCGCCTTTTAGTATATCCGCCCTTACTCTGGTCCCACGGCAGGCAGATATGCGACAGACTACTATTTGTTTACACGGCTTTCAGCACACAACGGCCAACAATTACCTCTGCTGCTGGAACCAGAAACGTATTTACTGCAAAATAAATTCGGTGGAACCAGGCTTGCCAGTTTTTAGAGAACATTCAGGTACCAAGGGCCACTACACAATGCAACTGCCCATAGACCAGGATACCAACTCTTTATAAAATGGTTCTCATTCTTAAACTGTAAATGATTGGCCCCCCTCCCCCTTCTTACAGCAAAAATGGGATCTGAAATGGAGCACAATTTAAAGAATATATGGGAAGAAGAAATTCCTATTTGTACTGCTGTCTGTTAAATCCAAAGTGATATTATACACTAGAAATACTTAAATACTGTACACAGGGAAGCAAGCGTCCCAAGGGCCCTGTGAGAGGGTTTATTAGCATGATTGCATCGGTCACACACATCTGCAAGCATTTCAGAGAGGGGATCTTCACATTTTACTTGCATTCTCCAGTTTTTTGGGCTAGTTGATTACCTAAAGCATTGTGTTTTCATAATGCTGGAAAAGAAAATGTGCATTTATTCACAACAGAATCAACAAAACACACGCATAGAAGCTTGATAAACAGGGAATCGAGCTTTATATAAAATTAGCACATGGGAACAGTAAAAAAAACAAGACAACAGCATTAGAAACATAATTTGTATTTTAGTTAAGCAAGAAAATATAAAACCACAGAAACATTGACAAGGAAACAAAAGGCACGTTATGTAATCACATTCCAGTTTTAGTACCCAAAACAAATAAACAAAAAGGCGAGATACATAAGTGTGTACATGATGAGCAGAAGGAGCAGAAAATCAACAGCAAACCTTTGAAACACAGCCGTGCAGATTGTTGTGCAGTATGAGATATTCAGTTTTTTTTTATTTAAAGCCTCTTTATATCCAGGGATGTCACCCTACAGTGTCAAGAGACACAGACCAGTCCGATTTCCTTTACTGTCCTTAAAGGAGTAGGACAATCCAGTTTCTTACCTCCTATTAGCTTGATTACCAGAGATGTTTTGGCTCCTCATGTGGTTTTTCCTAACGCTATAGAGAAAGTGCTGCATCCTGGCACTTTTGCTGTAGGCCGTGTGGTCTGACCACAGTGATTCTGAACTATAAAACACATGGGAGTGCACCATGTGCTGTAGCAGGAAGTGGCACCAACCTTTCCGTGTAGCACTCCATTTGAAACATCTGCATGTTCAAAAAATTAACGATCATATTTCTGGTGCTAGAGGTTAAGAAAACTGGATTATAAAGCTTTAGCACTCTCCTGCACAACATGGCTTTTAGAATGCGTCTCCACAAAACGTACAATGCTTTTCTATATTTTTGTGGCAATAGGACTACACCCCTATCGGGTTTGCTATTACAGTATGCAGCATTTGCCTAGGAGCCTTGTAATGTATTAAAAGTCAGCAGCAATATAGCCACACATTAATGCTTCACAAGTCTAATGAACAAAGCACCATGAGAACTGTTTTAATTGGTTAAATGCCTGGCTACCGACAGGGGGTGAGATGTGGATGCTTTGTCACATTTTAGTTTTTATTCTGTACCATACTTAACCGTTTTCTTTCTTATTGAATTACAAATTGCTAACATACCAGGAACTATGTGGTTCTATTGCCAGATCGATTCTTGATGTGTTAAGATTTTACGCAGCTTCCAAATTACAAACACTATTGTCGCTACATAGATTAAGACTAAACAATTCTTAACTATACCGCTTTCATAAAAAAAAAAAAAAAAAAACCCACATATAGCAAGTTGGTTACATATTTTTTGGAATCATATGCAACAAAACCCTTATTTTACACATAGGGTCCAAATGTTTTAGCAAGTTGGAGAATTTTAGATATTAAAAACAAGAAAAAATACCTTTTTCTTTGTTTGTTTTAAATTAAGCACTATATACTCCTTGCAGATTACATTTTATATTATTTTTCACCAAATAGCATCCTACGCTGGCTGAGGGCTGTGTTTAAACTGAATTGAGATGTACCTTCTGAAACACACACACACACACACACTTCTCTCTGAACATGTGGATCTTTAGGAAGGAGGTTTGTCTTGGTATCCAGTCATGCAGAACTTGGAATATATTCTGGCCTTGATCTGGAAAGTTATCAAATTGAAAGACATTTTTAAAAGGCAGGTTGTTTGAGAATAATAATAATAAAAATAATAAAAAAACATGTTAAACCAGTAATTCCAGGATAGAGAAAGAGACTGAACAGCTCTGGAAGAATTCTGAAAAAAAACAAACAATTAATAACAATTTACCACAGGCTGGTTTCACAGCCCTGAGGACTGTAAAACCAGCCATCAGTCCCTTTCTTGTCATATTAAGGCATCACATTAAACACATGGATCATGTTTGTAAAGCTTAGAGCTCAACAATCAGCAATTTAAGGCAAAGTATCATCATTAATAAGTCAATATCTCTTTAATTCAACTGTGGAATAAAACCTGATTAAAGTCTCTTTAAATGAATTTTCAAACATGATACAGAACAGGCCTTTTTATGATTATTATATCCTGAATGTATTACTCTGTGATTTCCTTGTGTGGTCTGCTTTATTGATAGTTTTGTATAAAATTAAAATCAATAAAGCCAATTTTCAATCCACTCCCAGACTAAGCATCCAGAAAGCCAACTCGTGGTAAAGGCACAGTGTTCAGGAGGGCAAGACATTATCCTGCATGGCACAGCACCTACACGATATTCTACATGTCCAACACAGTTCTAGTTTAGAACCAATGCTATTCCAGCACAAGGGAGCTCCAGCAAGTAGTGGGCATGTATTACAGTGTGTATTGGATTGATCATTGCAGGCTACAGGCGCACTTTAACTTTTTACTTCTACCCTTTACAAGGCAGGTCATCTTTAAGACTGGAGTGAATTTAAGATAAAATCGAGGAAGTGTCATAAATACATACATAAAAAAAATACACAGGAGATGTCTGAAATCAATTTAAAAGGCTGTGTTTTGGTGTGGAATGATAAGCCTAAATAATTCAAATATTTATTTAAAACAGCTATATATATATATATATATATATATATATATATATATATATATATATATATATATATATATAAAGTTGGCCAATATATAACTGCAGTAATGCTGTGTTGAGCCCATGATGTGGTTTCATATTTTGCTTCCCCATTTTGATATCATATATTACACTCAACACTACAGCACGTGTTTTTTAGTTTCATTTAATTGTTTCTATTAAGGTGAATTGTTTTGAAGCCGGTTGCCCTGGCATGCGTTTCCTTCAGTATACAGAGGGCAGACTCCAGTCCCCTAGAAAAGTTTACCACTGTATTTTTTCCTTGGTCCTTCACTGTGGTCGATTACAACTGGCTGTGCTTTTACTATGGCAAACTTGTATACGGGGTTGTCCAGACTTTATCCTAAAACAGCACTTCCAAACCCTGGTCCTGGGGACCCCAACTGAACTCTCAATTACTTAACTAAACCCTTACTTGAACAAATACATTTGCTGAATTAAACCTTTGTACTTGTTTTCAGCTCTTAAACAGTTGCAGATTTCAAGATAGCTATAACATTTTATATGTAACTCGAACTCTGCAACTTTTTAGGAGCTGAGAACAATTAAAAAGCTCTAATTAAGCAAATCATTAGTTCAATTAAGGGTCCAAAAGTAACAGAGAGCGCAGTTGGAATGAAACCCAGAAGACACATGGGGTCCCCAGGGTTACAATCTCTAGAAGGAATCTACCCTAATCAGTATAGTAAAGCATGGATTGTCTGGACTAGTTGTTTTTTGCAGTTGTAGAAACACTACATCACAAGATTACTATCTTTTGTAGGATGGACTGTATCAGATTTTTGCATGCCTATTTCAAGCAGTGTCAGTTATAAGGTGTACGGTCCCCCAACAATGATGCAGGATCAGTTTGATTGTAGGAATATTTTAAAACCAGGTCACTACAGGACATTCAGATTGTATATAAATTAAATGTGGGGAGCACGCAGTACGCTTTGTGAGTTCCTACAGTGACTTGTGCATACCGGACATTTATCACCATGCAATGCTTTCTGCAATGACTAAATAGAATTTGTTTACATATATTGACATATATTCACACATGCATTGGTCCAGGGTTTGTTGGCATCGAACCAAAATATTCCAGTTTTTAATCCTTCCTGATGTTAGCATAGACCACAGACTCAGTTTTGTAGACTGTGTTCGACATCTTCTTCCCTGAATGATCCAGCTGAGCATAAATTACTGGGCCCTGAAAAGGAGAGAACAGTGAACTGCAGAGAGCAAACACAATAGTCAACATTATTTATTATAAAAACAGAGGACAAAAACAGATTGAGGGCAACTTTAACCAACCTTCATTTTAAAAGGGCAACTTGGAACACATCTAAAATAAGGTGCTTTGAACTATTTCTATCTAATTATAGAAATAATCAGGGATGTAAGGACGCACTATCGTCACGATACGATCCGTATCCTGATATGCCGCTTGCGATACGATATGCAGCACATGGTCCCCATGGGCTGCTTGTATGATGCAGAATAAGATAAAACAAAATTTGTGTTGGAACATTGTGTTCAAAGAAACACATTAAACGAGATCCGCAGGGTATATATTCATGCTAACTATAAAAGACACCACATTCAACAACCACTTGATGAACTACAATGAGTGCTGTGCTTTTGGTCTGTGTCACGATACAACATCATGTAAAGAAAGTATCACAATTCACTGTGAATGGTTATACCCCTACAAATAATATACCAAGTCATTCTAAACAAGAAGTATGCCATAGTTTAGACAACCGATACTTCATACCCTTACCAATTTGTTCTTTACTAACTAACAATGCCTGCTTGATGCAGGGGTGTTGAATTACAGTATTATGTATTTTTAGTTTCTTTTTCTCTTCCCACGAATGAGTAGATGTTCTTGAGAAATACCATAGTTCAAAAGGTACAGACACTTTCACTAGCTCCCTGATGGGAATAACAAAACAGAAAGAAGATTGGGGTACGAGAAGAAAAGTTTTATGAAGCCCATCTTTAATATTTTCAGCAAAAGAATGCACTTTGGTTCATTCAGTGTGTCGTATCCAGCCACTTACCTGCTTAAACCATTTCAATACGGGTCTCTTAGATAAACTATGCTGTATGAATCATTGAAACTAAAGGGAGGTTAACACAGGTCAAACCCGTGTTACACCTTTCAAGTCGTTCATTTAAATCTACAGCAGAGACAAGGACTTTGATAAGCAAGACCGTAGTTCAACTGTTGCATCAGCCTTGATCAAGAGATTTTACAGATTTTAGATTCCACATTTACATTTTAACATGATGATGATCAAGCTCACCTGCTAATGGTGTAGCCAAAATCCTGAGTGGAAGGACAGAGCGTGAATGCTTGACGAGAAGTCTGTACCTCTTTCTACACAGAGTATGAGTATCTCGTCAGAATATCTCGTTTCAGGTGTATCGATCACTAGCTTTGGCAAACAATAAGACTTTGTTTATCCGTTACAGAAATGTTGGAAGCGGGGTTATCGAAGCGGACAGCAGAACATGTGGGCACAATGCCAGTAGCTGCTCTGCCTGTCTGTAGTACCATATGGAAGGGTACACTTCTGCTATAGTTCAGGGAAATGCCACATGTTGCGCACCAGTAAACCCCAGGATTATAATGTCCCCTGGAAAGCAAAATCCCCAGAAACCCTGATTGAAACTAATTAAAGCCTGGCACGATACTGTATCTGTATTAATACAGGATGACACACAGTAGAAGTAGTTGCACTGTGTTTGTCTAGAGCACCATCATTTCCCACATGAAGAGACACAGCTGCACACTGCAGTACTGCAGCAAGACCCAAATGAGGAGCAAATAGATTACCAACCCAGCCTCCGCAGCTCAGCTGGATTCAACACCTGTAAGTGCAAACACCCATGCGACAGCCCCTCACTATGAAATCACCTGGGAAAGAGAACCCTTCCAACCTGCAAGTGTAAAGAGCCTTCTGCTAGGAGTGGCGGAAGAAGTACCTGGGTTGGCCTGCAGAGAATATCATTTGCATAAATGCTTCTGGTGAAACATCTTTCCTGATTGTCGCTTTCGTTTCACAGGTTTAGGAGAGCTGCTTTCATTTATTTTTATTTTTTTAATTTTTTTTTTTTTTAAATACATAATGAACTTGTTTATCTCATTGTAACTAAAATGCTTCTTTAACTTTGTGTGTGTTTGTGTGTGTGCCTGCAGTGATCTGCGTCACAGACAGTCATGAGTTCTCTGGCTGTACATGGATTTCTCCGAGGTCATTTTTCACTTAAGTGCGCGAACTTAAGAACATTAGAGATTTTCCGAACAAGAGGAGGCCATTCCGCCCATCCACGCTCGTTTGGTTCCTAGTAGCTGACTGATCTCAAAACTTTGTCCAGTCGGGTTAAAGGATCCCAATGATTCAGCATCAACATGACTTGGTAGCCCATTCCATACCCACACCACTCAGTGTAAAGAAGCGACTCCCACCCTCTGTCCTGAGCCCACTCAATTGCTAGCTGTATCTTCTGGTCTTGGTTGAAGTATGGGCCAGGGTTAACTTGCCCGAAGGAGTGTTGTATTTGCCATTGCTCCCATGGAGCCGAGTCTGTCTCTGCACTCTGTACTAACTCCCTACTATGTCCGATACGGATTTGCAGCAGCACCGATGTACATACCTGTGCAGGGCCGGAGGGACTGCTACACCTTGAGTCCTCTTTATTTGAGCCCTCTTTCTTCAGCGCCCGCGTCTCTTGAGGAACCACGCTTTCAGAGGAGCTGCAGCTAATGGGTCATGTTTTGGAGGGTGGGGGTTGTTTTGTTTTACAAGTCAAATGGCACAATGTAGCACACAAGCAAGCGTTGGCAGAGCAGTGCGAAAAAACAAACCAAAAAAACAAACAAAAAACAGAAAAAGAGACAAAATGCAATGAATGATGAGCTCACAGTACAAACAAAACACTCCATTCTCATTGTACAGCTACATTGATTCACTGTGAAACAAGACCCAATGTCGTGAATCGGTACTTTGAAGCAAAAGGCTTGCTCTACTGAGTTGGAGTGTACAAAGAACGCAACACACACACACACACACACACACACACACACAAAACTAAAGGTACAAACAATGCCATCTACTTCAAAACTACTAAACTATATAGGGGCTGTGTACAGTGCTATTCAGCAGTCGCAGGAAGTATTTGAAAACATATTAACAATTTTTTATTTTTTAACCAGAACCATTTTGCACGATTTCTGATTAAATACATGCAAGTACTGTACTGCGGCTACTGAATTACATTGTACAGTATTCTTTTTACACAGCCCAAAACATTTTAACCTCCTCCCACCAGCACAGGGGTGAGAGCAAAGTTCAGCAGCTGTAATACACAAGCAGAAAAACAAACAAACTGTACTGCAACAGGAATTTAAAAAGCACTAGCTATCGACAAAGGCTCTTTTCAAAACAGAAATGACAGATGCACTGGGATTGGTTATCTTTTGATCCTGTAATGATTTAGTTAAAAAAGGCTCTTCCTGTACGTACCTCTCAAAAGCGGCTTACCGTTCAAGACATTTTGAAACTTTGGCTTTGATAAGTCTAAAGCAAACTCATATCAACATAATACATTTGAATTACCTACGATGCATCCTGTGTGCAGAGAGGATTAATATGCTGTATGCTTTTCAGTAACAAACTGTCATCTAGTCCTATAGTCATTCGTTTGTCGGTTTCCTCCCTGTTGGCTTGGGTCACAGTATACCAGGCTCCATTTCTGAATTGATATTTAAGAGATATTAACAAATGCATGCACAACTGTATGTGCTTTCAATGGGGCAAGAGGCAGTGTCTGTCCCGAGTTGAAATAGCACACTATCTCAGCCACTAGATGGAGCCATAAGCTTTTATTCATAGAAAGCAAAGGCAATTACAGGATGTTTGTTTAATGTTTGTTTAATGTTTCTTTTGACAGTGTACAGACTAAAGGTACAGAGAGTAAAATGAGCCAGTCTGTTCAGCCTTCTGTTTAAATCTTCTGCAAAGTCAACCATCTGTTTTCTACTGCGGATACTGATTAAAGTACAAAGCTGAAAACAGTGACCCAGTAACAATGAGTTTGTTTGTTTTTCTTTGTGTTTGAAACAGCTACTGTCTTGATTAAAGGAGTGCCATATAAAGACTGCATCATCCAGGACCCTGTGCTGGTCTGATTGCATACAGAGTCTACATAAAGCTCACAAGACAGAATTCAGTGATGGGTTTCAATACAGTTCGACTTTGTTTTGTTCTGCAATGCAGTCAGGAATATCTGCTTTGCTTTTCATTTCAAATACTCAAAATGATTTGTTAAATTAAACTGCACTTGAAAAACCTATTAACCACCACTGAGTGACAGTCTGGTGAACACATAAAGAACAATAAACCAATAGTAATAACATGAAAATGATGCTAACATCAATGATAATTGATTTAACACATACAAAATGCACCAAAACGAAAGGCTGTTTTTTGTTTTTTTTAAGAAGCATGCATTCTCTTTCTGGAACCTGTATGCTTGTAAAGCATTAGTTATATCTACGATTGTAATACCATTCTTTATTTTTTTGTTTAGAGGTGCATATCTGGATTAGTCGACGTGCCTACAGTTCTGCACAGCAGTGACGAGAATATTAAAAAGACGGGACATCCGCACACACTGTTTACTGGTTAGTTGTGTTAAATCAAAACCAAACAAGCAATGCAGTTAGTGGGTTAGCATGAATGCCTGAACGCCAAGTTTAAAAGACCTTTCTCAACAGTATCAGCTTCACTGAAAACACTCGGCATTGTCAGATTGGAAGCAGCTTAAATGCATTAAATCTGAGGGTGGGGTCTTGCATTCTATCCTGGCCCTGTGGCAATATTCAGATTTAGGCAATTCATCTGATGCAACAGACAGTTTAACAGAAGAACAGTCCCTTCTTGAGTCTCATCTTTGACTGTGCAGTGATGTGTGAAAGCGCAGTTTAGTGACTGCAGCGAGTGCCACAGTAATGCATGGGGGCGGGGGTCACGGGGTCGGAAGTACAAAACGAGTCTTCTAGTGATGTCATACTATGTTCTCCGGGATTGCTTGAAAACACTTGAATAATGAACAGGAATTCAGATGAACTACACCAGTCACTCAATCAAACAAAACCTTTATTTATCCAGAGGAGTCAATTGAAATCAAATCCCCCATTTAAAATGAGACCGGACTGGTGAGCATTCACTTTGAGAAACCATAGCAGACACTCTCCAATCCTGGAACTTGTTCGATATTTTCTTGAATGGTTAATAGTTGTACTAACCGTGCAGTGATGGCAGGGTTATTCCTGGCGTGTTTTAGTGAGTGCCCTGTTGTGTTAATACAGCACTAACAATCCTCTTGCACTGAAAACCCAACAGCCCAACATGCAAGGCACCGCAATACACAGTAGGTACGTAAGGTCTTCATGCTACGACTGTGAACCATTACAGATGTAGCATGTTAACACTTTGACAGCAGGCAGTGGTTAAGATGAGTAGTGGTGTTTAAAACAGCCCCAGTGTGAAAATCTGTCACTGACTCCACTTAGGGGAAGAGTCTTGGATGCAGCTTTCGTCCAAGACTGACAGAATAAAAAAAAAAAAAAAAAAAGCTCCATCCAATTTAAAAGGTGACCGTGAAGCACTTTGCTGTACTGGACTTCTACATGACGTTCTAGCATGTGTGTCACAAGATAGGAAGCGCTTTGTTCAGTTCATGCTGTATATCTGGCTGGTGTGTGATGCACTACCCAGCCCACTCTCTCTCACGCAGTGCCATAATCAGCTGTGCTGTCAAGACTGCTGTGAACATATCCAAATCTGCTAGACGTTTGTAGAATTGTATGCGGACATGACATTTTGTAAATCATTTGTTGTGCTCAATAGTACATTCTAGTATGTATTTTAATTTTGAGCTATACGTTCAGACACAGAAGTCTCATACATCAAAGTGCTGTTTTTAAATTGAAAATGAAATCAAATCAATGCAACAAAAAAAAAAGAAATACCCACACATTAATAAGTTAATATGATTTAATAAATAAAATACACAGAAAAGCAAACAATTCACCACCACTATGAACTTACCACCAGATAGGTTATTTAGTAAGCTGTAAGCTGTGCTGTTTTCTTTAAAGATAGATAAAATCCCTGTTAAGTCTAATTATTACTGTTAAATATTCCACTGGCAATGACAGCAACATGAAATATTCTGTGGTGTAAGACATTATCCTTAAGACTTCAGTAATCCATTTGCTTTTTTTTTTTTTAGAAACTTCTTGCACATATTCATTACAAGAATGACAATCTGTTACATTGCGGGCCTTGGAAGAATCAGTTTCTAAAGGATAGGGTTTTTAACCAGTAATTTAATTTGATTTGAAGCGTGCTTATGTAAAGTGAGATGCTGCAGATTTGAGTACAGTACTCAACACTTCACAGCAGACGAGGCAGAGGCCTGCATCGTATGTTTGTCTCCATTTTTAGGGGTAGCTTGGGGGCAGAAATAATTGCAAGTCTACTGGCAAAACACATTCTTCCCTTGGATGCTGTATATCCAAACCAAATATGTATCACTATACATTTGAAATACACAACTGACAAAGTTGCTTCTTTATGGCTATTGTAAGGGTTTCATACATACACAAGAGTTGTAGTGCAATATTGTATGAGTTTAACCCTTACTGTTTAGTCCTTCTGCATTTCTGCACTAACAGAGGAACTTGGGTGTATACTTGAGACAAGAGATCTGCTAAAGACATGAACCGAACTTCAGCCAACCAATACATCAAGTTTATTTTTTACCTTTTTTTTGGTATATAATTCAAATATAATTTTATTAAAATGATATTTGAATCAATGCATCCTTTACACACTGTCCATGCGTCTTGACTTTATAATTCAAAGGGACAGTGAAACGGTAGTAACCCTCAATTAGGACAGATAGACGTGTGAGTTTATGGGTTACGGTTTGAAGAATGTGGCAGTAGGTCCCATAGTGCTAAATCTAGAACACTGGATATTGTTCCAATACAATTAACACTTTGTTCAGCTGCCCTCTATCAACCAAATCTTTCTTGGGCGGTTCCTCAAATCAACACCAAGTATACTGCAAGTAAAAAAAAAAGGATGCCTAAAGTGTCAGACTTACCCAATGTAGTCCTTACTGGCCTGCTTCCTTCTGACCAGCAGGTAAAACACAATGACCAGGATGATGAGTAACCCCAGGATGGCTCCGATCACTGCTCCGGCAATCACGCCAGCGTTGGACAGGGGAAGAGACCCTTCAACGGAAACTACAGCTCAATCATTTTGTGGAGAATGTGCACCAAGCATTTATTCACTGATACAATCCCATTTCAAGCTGCTTACTCTTTAATGAACCAGTAACCTGTTACAAACACCATTCTGAAGAATTTCATGAACAAACATTTAACCACAAACCTGGGTGTCTGTGCAAGTTTCTACTTCTGTCGCCGACAACCTTTTAGATTTCCTGTTGACTGCCTTTGTGTGTATAAATGTCTTGCTCAGGTCATGGAAATGAGTGGTCGGACTGAAATTACAGCAGAATGCTGTGGTCTCAGCTCATAGCTAACTTCATTCCACAACACAAAGCCACCACACTGCCCGTTACCCTCTGTTTGTCAGTTGCAGGACTGAATAGCAGGTGGTTTAAGACATAAACACACTACATAAACTCTCAAATCAAAAGTCACAAATACCTGCGAAACAGCTCTGAACAATCTGTCTGTGTGACACACAGATTACAATTTATCAAATGTAAAAAACTAAAAGTAACAGACACGTCGTGTTTAATACAGCTCAGTGCAGAAACCCCTTTGGCACGGTTCTGATGCTCATTGAAAACACATCCAGTTATTACCAGTGCTGATGGTTTGCAAAGAGAACAAGTTACCTCTCTCCACAACTTGAAGATGTATACTACTCGGCTTCACATCAATATCAGGGGGGTTTTTCACAATGCAGGAGTAGGTGCCGTTGTCCTTGAATATCATTTTGGTTATGGTGATGGACGCGTCTTTCTTGTTCAGGTCTCCAACCCACAACACCCTGTTTTTGAACTGGGGGGTTTTCCCGAAATAGGGCTTCCCTCCCGTGTAGTGGAACAACTGTTGGGACAGAGAAGCTGATGTTCATAACATGAAATGGAAATAAGAATCAAATTGGGAACCAAAGAGTGTTCAAACATTTGTCACTTTGATCAGACTGCCCTTTTAAAATGTACTTGAAATGATTTCCCAATAATGACAAGTTGGTCGAATCGTCCAAGATGCTGACACTAACAAGGCACCAGACGATGCAGGATCCGATGTCCTGTGCATCTTCTAGTGCTGCAAGGGTTTGATTTGCAGTAAAAAGTGAAAATACTACAAGGTCCGCATGAGGACCTTAAAATGAGGAATTTCAAAATGTAGATTGTAATTAAGACCACAAGACCATCAGCATTACAATAAATTCCATTTGAACATTCATGTTGTTATTATTATACTGATAGTTCCAGTTCTTTTTTTTAACCCCTGGGTATAAACCACTTTGTCAGGCACCACTTTAGATAAACCTTTTCCGGTTAATTAGTCCTTGGCTCCATCTGAGGAATTTAATTGTCCAAAACAAATCCTCCTTTAACTTATATTTATTTATTTTATTAAAAAAATACTCATTTACAGGTAAAATAAATACAGGGTTTAATAAAAATAAAAACATTGCTTTTAGTTTACTGAAAATGAAAACTAAGAGATATTTAAACTGACTGGATGTATACCATGTTAGAAACTACAAGCATTTCTTCAAAAGGATATTTTAATGCAATTTCTCGTTTCCTGTTTTTCGGGAAAGGGGTGAACCATGACCAGGGCTGGTCGAAGCAGGGGGCCAGCTTGGACAGGCTCAGTTTAACACAGACGTTAAGAAAAGGGAAACAGGAACAGGGTTAAGGAGGAAGAGACAGACAGAGTGAAGAGGGAGAGAAAGTCATTGTATTAACCAAAGTCATTGTATTCATCATTGTATTTATCTTGCTCTTAATTGTATTATTACTTGCACTGTGATTCTTGAAATGTATTTGTTTACGACTGTAAGTAGCCCTGGATAAGGGCATCTGCTAAGAAATAAATAATAATAATAATAATAATAATAATAATGAGACAATTACCTCGGCAACCTCTCCCCATCAAAAAATAGACCTTTACAGACCAAAACACAGTACAACTGTGTGAGACACAAACTTATATGTACAGTGCAGCCTCTTTCTAATCAGATTTAATCCAATGAAAATCCCAGATTTCTATCAAGAACTAGTCCAGAGTCCACCCTGCAGAAATAATTACTCGGCTTGCCTCTCCACAGCCTGTACGGACCGACTGTTTATAGAGCTGGGAAGACAAATATTGTCACGTTTCGATCACACTTGTGTACTTGACTTGGGGGTCAATTTGATAATTGATTATTAATCTGTACCCCTGGATCATTTCTTACTGGATCAGTCCCAGCACCTGTGAATCTCCCTGGAATGCATCCCTGTCATCCGTGCAGAAACCACCTTGATCTCTAAAGACAGGTGGTCGATGCAATCCAAGAGGATTCCTGTGGTGTAAAATGCTCTAATAAAATCCATCAGTGGGTACAGGGTTTAGTTTACCTCAGAATTAAGGAGGAGTGTTGGAAAAAAGAAAAATGTCTTGGCAAGTTTCACAACCCATCTTCATTTAACCCATTAAGTGCCACCGTCGTCATTGGAATTTTTTTGGAGCATTTAACTGGCATAAATCTCATTTTGATTTTCTCTTTAACTATTTTGTTATGAAAACTTACTCTAATTTGTTAACCGCAAAAGTTTAGTCTAAATGCAATGTATCAAATTACATAAATATATTTGGTAGCCTATTTAATGGGTTAAAGTGTGTTTCTACATTTTCACCGCAAGGAGTAAACCTCCTTTATTATTATTATTATTATTATTATTATTATTATTATTATTATTATTATTATTAAATCCCGGGAAAGACAGTATTACTGTAAGCTTGAGTGTAAAAAGAACAACTCATCATTCTGGCCTTTTTAACACCCCTAGTGAAAGTGAGTGTCCCATTGTTGAACATGCAGAAGAGGAGTCTTACAGAGACCGCGTCTCCTCCCCCCTCGGGATGAAAGTCCCAGGATAAGGAGGTTCCACTGCTGACCAGTTCCTTGGATGTGAAGGTACATCGGAGAGTTCCATCCGTCCCGTTTTCAACAAAGAGCTCTGCTGGAGTGTAAACGTCCACCGCTGACCCTGGAACAGCAGCTGAGGATGAAAGAAACAAGACAGGCACCCATCAGGACACACACACAGGAGGAGCGAGGAAGCTGCGTTTCCACTGCTGTACCCAACCCTGGTTTCAACTCCAGCCATACACACAGGAGGAGTGAGGAAGCTGCGTTTCCACTGCTGTACCCAACCCTGGTTTCAACTCCAGCCATACACACAGGAGGAGTGAGGAAGCTGCGTTTCCACTACTGTACCCAACTCTGGTTTCAACTCCAGCCGTACACACAGGAGGAGTGAGGAAGCTGTGTTTCCACTACTGTACCCAACTCTGGTTTCAACTCCAGCCGTACACACAGGAGAGAGGAAGCTGCGTTTCCACTACTGTACCCAACCCTGGTTTCTCTGGGGCATGCCAGCATGTGTTCTCCTTCTCTACCCTAGTCATTATTTCCACAGACTACATTTATTACGACCTTGTGCATGAAATTGGAAGGAACAGGAGATGCTGATGTGTCAAAAGCTTTATATTGTTGTTTTATTATTATGTTGTTTACTAAACATGTACATAAATGAATACTCTTTCTGGATGGTTTGAGAACTTCATATTGGTTCCAGAGGTGGGGTCAATTAGAATTAGAATTACATTGCAATTCATTACAACGGGCACAACTGGAATTGAGTCTCCGTAGACTTTGACCCTTGACAGTCTTCCTGTTTTCAGCCCTGTGTGCTCAGTCAACCTGCCCTCTGACTGCTGTACTAACCCTTCTCACCGACACCTGAAAGAGACTGCTTGCAGAGGGAGGGGAGGAGCAGCACCGTGCTCATTAGGAACGTTCCTCAGTGGAAACACAGGCTCACAGTGTAGTCACCTTGGGGTGATGCATAGTGTAAGAAAACACACACCACCAAAGTGTAAAGGCAGTAATACAAAATAAAAAAGGGATAGTTTATTGTAGTAATAGAATGTACAAACAGAGCAGCTAGCTCTGGTCTCTGCGTCATCATTTATACATGAGAGAGCTCAAAGCACAAGACATGCGCAGCATTTCAAATACAAACAATTTCCATATAATACCCATCCACTGTGGGAAGAAGGAAAGCACTTGGCTCCAGCTGTTTTTGTCCTTGCACGGCACGTTTTTGCTGGTGTTATGGGGTGGTGTTGGATTCTCATCCAATGCCCTTGACAGTAAGCCCAGCAGTGTGAATCAAACTTCAGTATGTCCACAACAAGGATTGCAGGATAACATTTTGTCACATGTTGGGAACAATCGTTTTTTTTTTTTTTTTTTCAAGAAACAAGCAGGTTGCATAATTCACTTTACCTATCATGATGACTGGAATGTGTTTGTCATCTAAATGATAATGTGGGTCTAGAAACACGCTTATTCTGAGGTCTGGTTTGTACAGCATGACGCGCTTGCCTGAGACCAAAGGGGAAGCGCAATCTTAGGAGTGAAGTCACTGCAGTTGAGCAAGCTCCACACTACGGCAGATCTGTTGCTGTATCTCACAGGTTTTTTTCACATCTTCCTACAGTAATAAAATGTATAGCTCTTCCTTGTCTGTCAAAACACTTGATGGAAATGCCCCCCAGTACCTAATGAATATGTAATACACAGCGTTTTACAGTGGACGGAGAGTTACAGTAAGCAGCCCTGTGGAGGCTTGTTGCCTGCAAGAAGAACATGACAGTGCTACTGTTCACTGATTACAGAAGTAATGGTCATGGTCTGGACCGGCCCTGACTCTAGCATTCTTCACTGGGTGAGACGTCTAAAAACCATTCCAGGTTTTAACACATGTTTGGTTAGCCGCAGTGTGTATGTACTGTAACAAGCTCAGGTGTGTCTTATTAAAAACTCACAGTAAAACCAGGAATGGAGTGAACTGCTACAGTATGCATTGGGAGTCGTATTGCCATCCCTGTTATCTACAGTACTATTGTAATCACTGGCCTCTACTTCCATACAATGGAGCTATATTAAAGGATGTTCTTAATTATTTTCTTTTTACACTCAAACATCCCATGCCTTGCTTCTCAGCCATACTGTAGCAGTCAGGGAAACGGGCAGGCTGGTCTGTGCTGCAACACGTCTAAAGAAATGGAAAGAACCTGATTCATGACTCAACAACCTCCAGGGCACAAGACCCTGCCACAATGCCAACGTGCTGCTGCAGGCACTTCTTGACATGATCAGGACGGTAAACAAAAAGAGCCAGTTTCTGAAAAGAAAAAAAAAAAAAAACAGACTGCCGCAAAATCATAAACAAAATCACAATGCAAACGCCACCTGTGCTGTGTAGCAGCAGTACTGCAGTGGAGGGGAAATGAGAAATTCCATCAGAGTTTTATCCTTTCAAAAGCTACTGTGGCATACTAAATAGTCAACAGTCTTTCTCTGATAAGAGTACTTGAACAGTCCAGTAAGGGCATCATGCCAGCACTGCATCAATAATGCAGAAAACTGCTTGAAGCAAATGAATGGTACAGTTTCTACTGTGAATCTCTAAGACCAATGTCACTGCGATCCTCTGTGTGCTCTGAAAGGAAATCAAGGTTCAGTTTTCAGCAGTTTCTGGATGCTACTACAGTGGAAGCAGATAAATCATCAGGCAATGTACAGTATCATATTCCCTGCAGAGAATAAACACTGCATCATAAAATCTGGTGTTAATGAACAAAGTTCTCCTGTGATCTAAGCCCAACTGCTTTGCTGGCTCAGTTTCACGTCTGGAATGACTTCTCTCTCTGGATATCACGGACAAAAAGAAAGAGCCAATTTGGGAAATCTAACAGGAATCAACTCCAAGTACTGTTTCCATCTGGTGCCAAAGTGTTGCAATAGGGGTTGGTCAATAATGAACTAGCTATCTGAAGCCATAAATAAATGAAGAGTGGTGACGAGAATACAAAGAATCCAACTGACTTTCTAATCTACTGTGCAAGGTCATAAAAACAAAGTATTTAAAAACACATTATCATATTATAAGGGATCCAAACCACTTTTCAAGTCTGCTTAGTTTATTAAAAACAAATGCCTAAAGGCAAAATCTAGGCCTACAGTATATAGTAGGACACTTCAGTATTTTGGAGCAGCTGAAAAACTTCAACAGCATGAACTCTTTGAAGAGAAATTTAAATATTTCAGAGCCTGTGAGCTGTCACACCACACAGCATCACTGCTACAGGGAGACACACCAGGCACACAAGACGCAGGACCTGAGAAGAGTGCAAGAGGACCATTGAGGAAGCACAGCCTGTGAGCTGTCACTGGCACACCACACAGCATCGCTGCTACAGGGAGACACACCAGGCACACAAGACGCAGGACCTGAGAAGAGTGCAAGAGGACCATTGAGGAAGCACAGCCTGTGAGCTGTCACTGGCACACCACACAGCATCACTGCTACAGGGAGACACACTGTGCCGTTTGACAGCTTTCTGATCTCCAGCCACTTACATCCCTTTAATGCAGAGCACTGCTGCTTACTGTAGAGCTGTAGCTATATAGAGCTGTGTGTTTCGTAAATAAATAAAGGGTTAAGCATTTTATTGTACTAAACGTTTAATCCAAAATGTACCCATCAACTGTAGCATCTTAAAACATTGTAAACCACAATAACTGAACATGTGGAAATCAATGTAACATTTGAA
The DNA here is from genome assembly GCA_030684275.1 of Acipenser oxyrinchus oxyrinchus. Classification (NCBI taxonomy): domain Eukaryota; kingdom Metazoa; phylum Chordata; class Actinopteri; order Acipenseriformes; family Acipenseridae; genus Acipenser; species Acipenser oxyrinchus. Next base: position 54,905,195 of record CM060255.1, on the reverse strand, counting down.
ATAAATAAAAGTTAAACAAAGATTATTTTTTCGATATAATTTCTCAGAAGTCCAGGTGTGACTGGCAGAACAATGCAGGCATCATACAGTACCACACTACACCAGCAGCACACAGGTGCCATTGGAAAGCTGTCTACAATGAAAGCTCTCTGTGGATAGCCTTACTGCAAGCATTCAATCTAACAGTGAGAAAGCTGGTCAGGGTCCGACGCAGGCCAAGCCACACGTCCAGATTCAGATGAGAAACACGACAAATACAATGGAGTCATTCTCTGCAGACAAACCTGACAGAACGGACATCCCTGTCACAGCTGAATGAGTGGACTTGCATTCTCAGGGGTCAATGATGCAGCTCTGTTCCTTCATTTCAAATGAGAGCCCAACAAACGAAACTCTTGTTTTCCCCAGCCACCGCAAAGGAATTATTTTAAACAAACCATGCCATTATTTACCCAGTCCATCAACTAAAAGCTTTGTTTTTTATAGTTAACATACTGTATTCTGACCTGGCCCAGCTGAACAACATGACTCATGGTTTTAAAATAACTGAAGCCCTTGTGAAGCCATTCTACTGCAGAGTCACAGCAAGGCATTGTTATCCACACTGCTGACTCCAAAGACTCCTTCCTGACTAACAAGAAACAGTTTGAACAAGGTGTGTGTTTCAGCTGCACTTTCAGAATGAAGTTTACCACCGAGTCAGCCTTGACTTCAGCAATGTGTGGCTCATTCTCATCTCTGGAGGAGGTTCATTGCCACGCTGTTCTCACAGGCAGCTACAGCCAACAGCTTTGCATCACCTAGTAGTAGTTTAGGATTGAGACCATTTAAAAAAAGAAACTATATGAACATCATTTAGATCTTATTTACATTGTGTAATCAAAGGAACTACAAAATGATACCGCAAAAGTAAAACAGAAGCCAAAATAGTTCATGTTAGAAGCGTCCTATTTTGAAGCCCATTCTCTGAGATGAACACAGCGATCGAAGCTGTACAAAACTACTGTTCCAAACAACTTAGTTGCAGGAAAAGCTCACTTCCCCTTTGCACTTTGTTCTGAAGTAGGAAATGAAATACTGTTGAGAAATGTGTATCCCTCCCCCACCAGCTAAATGAATATACTATAGAAACCAAACCCAATCAACTTTTTCATGCAAATTATGAAGCAACTAATTGATGGGGAGGTTTGATCAGTTTTCACCTCATGAACAGTTCAAGCTACTGCACAATATCTGAACAATCTGGACTTCAGCTAACTGCTTAAAAATGTTTAGCAAGCAGGTTGTTTTACTTATCAAATTGTTGTTTTATGAAGTGGTTTGTGTTGTAGTTAACAGAAAGCGAAGGTACTTTGTGTTTCGGGCGCTTACCTGCAAACCATAATAGACATCACCACCCATGTATTACACAGGAGCACAGAGTAAAACGACGCGTTAACATTCCAGTAAACTCCAAGACCGCGAGATAGACATCATTTGAGAATGAAAGGCGTCTTGCTCATCACTGCTATAGAAAAGCAGTGATTTTTTTTTTTAAACACAGAATATCGCAGTAATGTAACAAAATACTAAACCGAGGTTTCGTTGGAGTATCACATATGAAACCTGCTTAATAATAATAATAATAATAATAATAATAATAATAATAATGTTACGTTAATATATATATTGTAAAAAATGTCACATTTCGAAATCCAACATGAAACACTGTGCTTCCGTAGACTTTTGTGAAACATTGCTGTAGTTTCTTTGATTACATGATGTTAAACAAAAGACCTCAAAATGATGTCTCAATCCTAAAATTGCAGCGATGCAAAACTTGTGTCCATAGCTGTAGTATATCGTTGCACCAGACAGAGGCATTCATTTGATTACAAATACACGTTCGTTTCTGAATCACAAAAGACTACAGCATCGGAATCAAAGAAAACGTTTAACACAAACTCCCCTCCACATACTGTAGCTAAAAACACCGGAGTCACAAACAAGGACCTCTTAGACAACAGCTGAGGGAAGACATTGGACTTCTCAACAAGTAAGTTTGTTATGCAACGCAGTAAAAACGAGACTTTATTTCAATCAATCGCCACGATAGAAGTCCAAACGCTTTACACATCTACTTACCCCAAGATAAGAGCTGAAATCCGAGCCACACTGCCAGTATCTGTGACGGGTTTCTCACTTTCGCTCCCATTGTGTGTTTTTAATTCCACTCTAGTAAAAACCCTTGTGTATTTCCATTTCTCATTTCCTGTTTCCACCGGAAGACTCGCCTCTCGCTTCGACTAATGCTGCAATGTTACTGGTGTTCGTACGTGCCAGTCAATCAGTAACTCCTTCCATGAGGGAAGTCTGGTATTGACGCAATGTCTCGCAGTCTGTACACAATCATAGCAACAAAACAAGACGCAGTATTTATATCTGAGCCAGAAACATCTTAAACGCAATAAAAAAAAAAAAAATTAAACATTGAATTGTTACACGAAACATAGAGTGTGTGACATACTATGGTACTACAACTGTGTATAGCGGCTCGTTGGTCTAGGGGTATGATTCTCGCTTAGGGTGCGAGAGGTCCCGGGTTCAAATCCCGGACGAGCCCTCTTTCTTTTTTTAAAATAATGTTTTTTAGTTCTACAAATAAAAGTATTTTATGATGCCATTTGGATTAGTCATGCAGTTGTTTTGTTTTTTTTCTAACCATTTTAATAATATCTGTAATTGCACTAATACTTTGTTATTTGTGTAACTTTAGTAGAAATCTGAAACCATAAACTTTTGATTACAATACAAACCTGTTTACTAACGACTTCACTGCACATTAAAAGAGTTAATAATTCAGAACAAGCAATACATACCGCTCTAACTTGGGGAAATGTAAAAATGCTTTAACGTAATGCTACTTTGATAGAACATTTTAGTCGTAAAACTGCTTATTTTATTTTCACTAAAAAAACTACTTTTTTTACATTTTATATATATACATACATATATAAATAAAAACATTTAAAAAAAAATGGGCTCGTCCGGGATTTGAACCCGGGACCTCTCGCACCCGAAGCGAGAATCATACCCCTAGACCAACGAGCCGCTCTAAGGATTTCCCAACATTCTGAAATGTCACCAGTCAGCAAGTGAGGAGAGACGCGATCAAAGACAAGGCAGATGCCAGCACGCCGTCGTACGTAAACAACCATTGCACTATCTTACTTGAGACAAGCGTTGGAGCTTTTTGTTACACAAAATAACGTCTTGCGTGCGGTTTATATGTAGCTCGTGGTCGATCCACATAGCCCGAGATAAGAGCAGTTAATACAGTAAAAACAAACCTAGAATTTAATTTGAAGAGAAAGCAATGCAACAATGTAATGGACAATGCGCTCGCGTAATTCACACGCATCTGCTCAAACCATGTTCTGGGGCTTAAAATATCCGACTTCTGCCTAGTCAGCAGCCGTCGTTACTTAAACACCTTTTAATAACAGCCTACCGCCAGGTGACAAACGATCATCAGACATAAATATCCCACTCATCTCCGCCACGTACTGACTCTGATGTTTGCAGCTCTTAAAATTAAAATAATAATCTCTAAGGTTAGTGGCTGGTTACTGCCACCTGCCGGTCCTACATGGTTACTGCCACCTGCCGGTCCTACATGGTTACTGCCACCTGCCGGTCCTACATGGTTACTGCCACCTGCCGGTCCTACATGGTTACTGCCACCTGCCGGTCCTACATGGTTACTGCCACCTGCCGGTCATACATGATTACTGCCACCTGCCGGTTTTTTTTGTAGTCTTTTGTGATTTAAGATGTGGCTCCACGTATGCCGTCATGCTTAAGTAATAGCTTGCTCAGCATGCAAACGCTAAGTAGCTATTGTTATGCAGACATCAGTTAGTTGCATTAACACAATATCAACCCTTTTTTTCAAATGCCATTATTTGCAAAGCATCCTGTCGTTTGTGTGCAGATCTTAACAGCGTCAAGGGTGCATGTTACGTTATCAAGCAATGCATACTCTAGCAAATACGTGTTTAGTAAAGAAGCACACGAATACTGTAGTTTATTATTGTTGTCAATGCATTTGTGTTTCTCTTCCAATATCTATCCACACAAGACCGGGTTGAGTTTGATGGGGGCCCGGGGCTATTATCGCTTTGGAGGCCCCTCTTTGCTTATTCAATCCCTTCCCTTTATTGCTTGACCACCACACTCGGTTGACATTGATGTCAAATTTCACCGATTCTGTAGGACACACGCATCCGCAATGTTTAGAATTCGCATCCTAGCCTTGTATCTAATGTATTATGCCTGTAGTTAATGTATTTGCATTGCTTTCACTGTTTGTATTTCATGTGCTAAGCCCTGTAGTTCACTGTATGCAATGTATTATGCATTGTTCCTCACCTCACCTCACCAGCGTTTTGTGATGGTGGTCCACGATGAAAGGCGCTATATAAAATAAATACTGATTGATTGATTGATTGATTATACACTTTTAGCCGGTTCATATTGACCTAAGTAGATGTTTGATTAGTGCCAGATTTGAAACAACGGGAAGCAGGTTATTTGGAGATTTGCTGCACTCAGGATCTCTTACCAAGTCTCTTGTCAGGAACTCACAATGTAATCCATGACATCAGCGCCGGCCGTTTCCTCCTGTTGATTTTTCTCAGATGTATTTTCTAAAGCGCAGGTACCTCTGCATACACGCGTTAGTATTTTATTAACCTTGCTTGTCAGCTTTGCTGTTTTGTTTAATATTCCTCACGATGACATTTTAATTGCCGTGCTTCCCGCTTTTTATCGAAGTCTTTCGTGCTTTGGCTGCATCAGACATCTTCACCGGCTCGAAACTGCGTCACGTTCCCGCCGCCAGACAACTGATAAAACTGACGCGTGACTCGAGCGCAGGTCAAGTCACATGACCAGACCGGCGGGGCTCCACTGAACACGGCTGGGTACAAACACGAGCCGTGTTGTTCCGATCCACACAGTCACTCACAGGCCATTTATTTATTTTAACATAAACTTTGTTACTACACGCAGCAGATTAATAGAGAAATGGATTTAACTTAGCACGTTGGTAAATTCTTTATGAAACCAGCACACGTCAGAGTTCATTATTATTATTATTATTATGAATAATAATGATGAGTTAATTCCATTTGAATGTACAGATTTTAATACTCAATGCTTTCTGTTCTTACTATATTTCAAAGCTGCAAATTCATACAGTAGGTTTCCATTCATTTTCATCAACAGTAGCGTATCTTTAAGTGACATTCCGCATGTGGACCTGAGTGATCAAAATCTTAGAAACTGAAGGCAAATCTACGTCTTGGAAACGGAGAGGCTCTGTTTGCCCCTTGTCGGTTCTCCTTATCTTATTTTATGTCAACATACTGTGCCCCGAGGATTCTTTGTTCTGTACTTTAATTGGGTGTGACACCAGTGGTGCCAATTAGTACTTTCTGATGCCATCATTTACCTGTCTAGTCTCCTGGCTGCACCTGTCCCAGTAAAACTGCTGATAAGGGTATCAGTTTGTCAGGACTGCAGGTCTGCCTTGCTCTCGCTCCCTCATGCACTCCTGATACTTGACTTTAATTAAAGAACCCTTATCTCCTAATGCTTGTGCTGCTGTTTTCCAGAATTCTCTCTTAATGTCTCGGCGAATCAGAGATGATAAACTTGCAAACTTTTTGCGGGTAGTTTGATTCAAGGGGTTCCCCAATATTAGGCTTCCCCTACTTTATGAGTGTGCAATTTTGTTCTCCTTAAATGAAGCACACACTTCTTTTTATAATTACATTTTTAGAGTGGAAATTTGTCACAGAAGTTTCTTTTGGTAGTTCTGTATACCCTAGTATCACCATTGAGTGTTTTATGGGTGACTTCTAGCAAGAGATCTTCTTCTACTTTGACAGTACTTCAAGGTATAGTTTTGTAGAAATCAGCTCAGCTATAGTCTAAATGATAGCAGATCTGGTATATATGCGGTATAGTGTAGATCTGTTATACTGTGGATCTGATATACTAGATCTGGTATAGTGTAGATCTGGTATAGTGTAGATCTGTTATACTGTGGATCTGATGTACTAGATCTGGTATAGTGTAGATCTGGTATAGTGTAGATCTGTTATACTGTGGATCTGATATACTAGATCTGGTATAGTGTAGATCTGGTATAGTGTAGATCTGGTATAGTGTAGATCTGGTATAGTGTAGATCTGTTATACTAGATCTGGTATAGTGTAGATCTGGTATACTGTGGATCTGATATACTAGATCTGGTATAGTGTAGATCTGTTTTACTGTGGATCTGATATACTAGATCTGGTATAGTGTAGATCTGTTATACTGTGGATCTGATATACTAGATCTGGTATAGTGTAGATCTGGTATACTGTGGATCTGATATACTAGATCTGGTATAGTGTAGATCTGTTATACTGTGGATCTGATATACTAGATCTGGTATAGTGTAGATCTGGTATAGTGTAGATCTGGTATAGTGTAGATCTGTTATACTGTGGATCTGATATACTAGATCTGGTATAGTGTAGATCTGGTATACTGTGGATCTGATATACTAGATCTGGTATAGTGTAAATCTGTTTTACTGTGGATCTGATATACTAGATCTGGTATAGTGTAGATCTGTTTTACTGTGGATCTGATATACTAGATCTGGTATAGTGTAGATCTGTTATACTGTGGATCTGATATACTAGATCTGGTATAGTGTAGATCTGTTATACTGTGGATCTGATATACTAGATCTGGTATAGTGTAGATCTAGTATAGTGTAGATCTGGTATAGTGTAGATCTGTTATACTGTGGATCTGATATACTAGATCTGGTATAGTGTAGATCTGGTATACTGTGGATCTGATATACTAGATCTGGTATAGTGTAAATCTGTTATACTGTGGATCTGATATACTAGATCTGGTATAGTGTAGATCTGTTTTACTGTGGATCTGATATACTAGATCTGGTATAGTGTAGATCTGTTATACTGTGGATCTGATATACTAGATCTGGAATAGTGTAGATCTGTTATAGTGTAGATCTGTTATACTGTGGATCTGATATACTAGATCTGGTATAGTGTATATCTGTTATAGTGTAGATCTGTTATACTGTGGATCTGATATACTAGATCTGGTATAGTGTATATCTGGTATAGTGTAGACCCGGTATAGTGTAGATCTGTTATGCTGTGGATCTGATATACTAGATCTGGTATACTGTGGATCTGATATACTAGCTCTGGTATAATGTAGATCTGGTATATTGTAGATCTGTTATACTCTGGATCTGATATGCTAGATCTGGTATACTGTGGATCTGATACACTAGACCTGGTATACTGTAGATAGACACAACCCCAATAATATAGATTGTAGATTGGGAGATTGAAATGTCCAGATCAGTAGATTACTCTGTTTGTGAGCCTCCATTTCTATTTCATTTCTAGGGTTTTAGGCTTGAGTAATTTGAGTAATTAAAAGCCCACCTTCAATAAGAATAATGCTAATAATAAAAAGCTAATGGAACATTTTCTAATATATGTTTTTGTTGAGTCTAATTGACCTAACATTTTGTTTAAATAATAGAAGAGTCCACAGGGAAGGGTTCTGTACCAGTGCATGTCGTGGGACCGTTTTGTTATTTATCTGCATTATTTATGACAAATAGTGCATTAAATACCCTTGCAAACCCACAACATGCAACAAAAAAATATTGAAGCCGCAGAATGAATTAGCGTCTGTATATCTTACTACACTCAGCTATCCAGGTAAGACTGGGGATGTTTAGTGTACTGTGAGCAGCCTTTAAAATAACACGATTATTCTTTGAATCAATTTAGCGATTGCATTATTATCCTAGTATTGCTTAAGAGGACTTGGAATATAGAACTCAGTCGTTTGGTTCTGGTTTTGTAAAATGAACAGATGTTTAAAAATATGACTTTATTAAAGACTAATTAAAGAGTCAACGCTTTGGAAATGAGGCCCTTAATTTCATAATAACTTTCACAAGGACTGCATTTCCAATTGCGCGCTGTTTTCTTTTTTTCTTGGCCTGCGTCTCAAGAACACAACCACCTGAGCCAACATGAACTCCAGCACGGGGGCGAATGCCACGAGCCTGTCTGCGCTCAGCCTGATTGAGCACGGCACCATCCAGCTGCAGCTCACACTCATACTGGGGCTGTCCTCTTTCTTTCTGTACATCAACATGGTCATGATTCTCATTTTCTTCAAGGAGCCGGTGTACAGAGACAGCTCTCGCTACGTTCTGTTCATTCACATGCTGTTCAACGACACTCTCCAGTCGCTCATATCGGTCTTCTTGTATTTCCTCGTGGTTTTTAGAATTCAGTTTAATATCACTCTCTGCACCTTTTTCGTTCACCTGGGAGGCAATGCCGCCATGAACACCCCTTTTAACCTGGCGGTGATGTCGCTGGATCGCTACATAGCCATATGTTTCCCCCTGCGTTACACTGAAATAAGTTCCGTCAGCAGGGCTTACTTAGCGATCGGTGTCACTTGGCTCATCGGTTCAGTGCCCAGTGGCAGCGATATCTTCATAGTCCTGACAAAGCTGCCCTTGAGTTACTTTAACCAGAAAGCGCTGTGCAGCAGGGCCGTGCTGATCCAGAACTCGGACCAGCAGCTCAAGCAAGCCGTTTTCAATGGGCTCTACTTCACCGTTGTTTGGATCACCATATTCTACACGTACGTGCAGATCATGCTGCAGGCGAGGAAGGTGAGAGTGCCTGGCTCACAGGCCTCCAAAGCGCAGAAGACTGTCCTGCTGCACTCCGTCCAGCTCCTACTCAGCATGGCTTTCTTTCTCAACCCGCTCACAGAATATATTTTCCAGTACACAGCGCCCATGGTGTTTGCGCACGTGCGCTACGTTAACTTCTTCTTGACCATCATCCTCCCCAAGTTTTTAAGCCCCCTGATTTATGGCCTGAGAGATGACAATTTGAAGAAGCACCTCCGGCTCTACTTGAAATGCAACTTTAACAAAGTCAACCCCACGGCTGTCCACTGCTAAACTGTGGAAGAGTAGCTAGGAATGAACCAACAGGCAGGCAGGCGGGCGGGCGGCCTTGTTTCTGTCTGAAATCCACAACCAGCGAGCGTGTGTGTGGGGTGGGTTTGAGAGCCAACACAACTGAATCTAACCTGAACTGTTACGCATCTTCTCATTCTCATTGAAATCCAGCATTGCCCTTATAAAAGCTTCCCACAGTACAAGTGTAATAAAGCACAGTGAAAGCATGGTAGAGCATAAGCATGGTAAAGAATAGCGAGGTATGGTAAAGCATATTGATAAGCATAGCAAACCAGGGTACACTGTGATAAATGCATTGTATAGCTATGGTAAAGCATATTAATAACCATGGCAAACCAGGGTACACTGTGATAAATGCATTGTATAGCTATGGTAAAGCATATTAATAACCATGGCAAACCAGGGTACACTGTGATAAATGCATTGTATAGCTATGGTAAAGCATATTAATAACCATGGCAAACCAGGGTACACTGTGATAAATGCATTGTATAGCTATGGTAAAGCATATTAATAAGCATGGCAAACCAGGGTACACTGTGATAAATGCATTGTATAGCTATGGTAAAGTATATTAATAAACATGCAAACCAGGGTAAACTGTGATAAATGCATTGTATAGCTATGGTAAAGCATATTAATAAACAAACTAGGGTACACTGTGATAAATGCATTGTATAGCTATGGTAAAGGATAGGAAAGTTGATAAACTACCATGGTAACCCTTTATAAGGGTGGTCTCTTTCCTCTTCATTTTTTTGTTAATCTGTTTTACTATATCTATATCAAAGTATATATGGATTTTATTACTCAAAGTATAAATATGTAACATATTACATTCTCAAGCTTTATTCCATTGTTTAATCATTAAAACATATGTTTTCAAAAACATCTTTCATTCAGTTATTGTACAAAAAAAAGTCCTTCAATTCATTCTCTTTTTTATTGCTTTGGTAACTTTGTGTTGTGTTGTTCCTTTCAGTCAGATGAATCTAATGCCGACTTGCAGTAACGAGCAGGGAGAATCTATCTCCTGCACAGTACAATACAGTGTAAAGTAAACAGAGACAGCTTAGGTGTGGCCAAAATCGAAAAGGCATGCAGAGTACTAAACAACAATGAAGAGGATTGCCTATCTTCCCAGACCACAGTTAATATTAATTAACTAACACATGGATAGGTGGATAGATACTGGACACATAAAGAAGAATTGGAGCATTTTGTTTCAAACCTGTTTTACCCACTTAAACCCTTTGTTTTCTCAATGCCTTTTGCCTGTCTGAAAATCAAACCCTTCCCCTCTTCAAATATATGCAAGATATTTTAAGGTGCAAGCTGTCTGAAAAGTGCAGCCCTCAAAATGCAATCCACTTTTTAGGGATGCAGAAAGACTGGGCGTGAGGTATTTACTGAATTCCCAATTTTATTGAACACAAATCCCTTGCACAATTGCCAAAGTCACCTGGAGAACTGACCTATCAGCTTTCCTTAGACTCAAGACAAGATGTAGGAGGAACAGTGGGGGCGGAGCTTCTGCCTTATCTGATGTTTGATTGGGTGACTTAGGAAACCCCCCAGTGGGAGGAGCAAGACAGGTGATTGGGGAGCACACAACCTCTCGCTTACCTGCTCAGTCATAAGTAGGTATTTCAAACCAGAATAGAGGCTATATACATATATCTATTTATACACACATGGATAGATAGATATACACGTGCACTTAGTATTCCTCATACCGCAGTATGCTGCATAGGAATATAAGCTTTCTGCAACATAATATATGAATACCTTTTTTTTAAAATTCATCTTTATTATGTGATTGTTTCTTTCAAAACTGTACATACAGCAGGACACTTACACAGTGAATGAGATGTTTGTGGAGTTATTTGATTGTTTCATTAGCTAGATCCCCTTTAAGTCATTTTGTCCACTCCGGCAGTCATTTGTGGATTTTCTTTTCTGTTCACATTGGTCACATTATATTGCTTCAGCAATTCAGCTTTTTCTGAAGAAGAGCCTGAGCTCCATGAAGGACACTAGAATTGTCAGGCTTGTTTTCCAGGTTGGAATACACTTCTAGATCCGTGTTCTGGGTGCAAACTGTACGAACAAAATAAAATCCCTCTTTTTTAATTAGAAACAAAGTGTCCAATGCAATGAGCTCACATGCGACAGCAGCTCTGCATGCTCAAGAGAATCGAGCTCAGGATCGGGGGCTTAGGGAGAGGGGCTGGATTGCCTTGTTTTACCTTGCAGAGTGGACATCTAGTGTGGTGATAGCTTGGAAAGGAATTGGTGACCAAGGAGTGTTTTAAAAACAGGCTACAGGCAAAAAAAAAAAAAATAGAGGGCAAATCAGGACTACTAGATACAATGAATCCCAGTGAATAGCATGATTATTTATTTAGATTTCTTTACAGAACAGTGTACAGAGCACTTTGAAATAAATCAATGCAGCATGTTTACATTGCACATTGGTTCACAACTGGGGCATCTTTAAAATAGTTATAAGGAGCAGAACTTTCCCTTGACACCTGTGACTGAATTCAGAAAGAATAAGCTTGCTGATCAATGTGTAGAAATGGAGGGCGAATGCTTTGCACGCATAGCCCACGGTGTCAGAACCTTTTATCAGGTGAACAAAAATATAAATCTAGAATGTAGACAAAGGTTGTGTTTGTTGTAATACACTGTATAGCATGCACATTCCCATTCTATGAGCTTTATAACGCAAGTACACAACAGAACCAGCTAGACTCATAGAAGGCAAACAACAGCTACTGTGCATACAGTACACACACACACTATACATAGACCTGCATTCTGTACAGACACAGTGCATACAGCACACACACACACTATACATAGACCTGCATTCTGTACAGACACAGTGCATACAGTACACACACACACTATACATAGACCTGCATTCTGTACAGCCATAGTGCATACAGTACACACACACACTATACATAGACCTGCATTCTGTACAGCCATAGTGCATACAGCACACACACACACTATACATAGACCTGCATTCTGTACAGCCATAGTGCATACAGTACACACACACACTATACATAGACCTGCATTCTGTACAGACACAGTGCATACAGTACACACACAATATACATAGACCTGCATTCTGTACAGCCATAGTGCATTCCTCATTGTGAGCCTGCTTCTGTTAACAGCGAGGCTCAGTGGTTGAGATACACAGGAGTTGACAGCATCTTTAACATTATTTATCATCATTTCACACAGATCTCAAGTCATTCTGACAGGCACAGGTTGAACCCATGGAAAGGAGAAGGTGTTGCTCCAGTGGTTGAATTCAGACCAGGTCTCAGAGGTCACAGTGTTTCCACTGGTTAAACCATGCTGCACTGACAATTTAGTTAGACTGCAGAGGCTGCACTTTCTTACGGCATGAAGACAAGTACACCTTGAGGTGTTTTTTAAAATTCTCATCCCTGACACCGTATATCAGGGGGGTCAGGCATCTGGGAAGAACCATCGTCACGTAGTAGTTAAAAAAGCGCACGTGTCTTATTGGCAGCAGAGTCTGACCTTTAAACAGGTACTCAGTCAGCGGATAGATAAAGAAACTCATGCTGAGAATGAGCTGCACCCCGTGTAACAGGACGGTCCTCTGACCCTTGGAGGCTGAAGACTTATCAGAAGTAGCTTTTCTAGCAGTAAGCATAATTTTTATGTAAGTGTAGATCACCACTGCCCATATGCTGCTAAAGTAAACAACATTCAAAGCCACTTGCTTGGTGCTCTGAGAGGGAAGGATCATGAATAGACTGCGTCTGCAATTAAAATAGCCTTGGAAATAGCCTAGAGGCCCGTATGCGTAAGCTATGCTGATGTCGCTCATGCTAGGCAGTATCCCCATTAACCATATCAGAGCTATGGCGATGTAACCTCTGTTTACCGTGCACAGCTGGACGTGGTGCAGAGGAAAACAAATGGCAATGTATCGCTCTAGAGACATGACTGCAAGATTTAGTGGAGTGTTCATGCTAGTGCACGCAGACAGGAGCACAATTACAGAGCAAGCAGAGAGGAGCATGATGCCTTCAAAGCGTGCAAAGAGAAAGAGAAGCACAGCTAATGCTGTCTGGAGAAAATCATTAACCAAAAGGTGTATGAACAGCATGTAGCGCAGAACCCCCTGGTACACAGGCTCTTTCAAGTAAATAAACACCATGACAAAGTTTAAGGAAAAGCAAGTAATAGTAAGAAATATGGAGAGGAAACATTGCACCCAAAGTTCCCCGGGAAATTGATCCTGGAGCCATGAAGAGGAATTTAGCACGAGCTCCATGTTCTCTGTCCTTCTGCAATCAAAAAAGAAATAAGAATCCAGCAATTAAAACAGAATGCTCAGGGAATTCATGCACTGCTATTTTGCTCTAGTTGTCTTGTCACTGTTACAGCCTGGCTATGAACAGGACGCACTGAGCTCAAAATAAACCAACCCTGGTTTTCTCTCCAGTGTTTTATACAAGTTCCATCGCTAGTCTTTACAATGCTTTCCCAAGCTTACTACACTTTCCTATGCTTTTACTATGGGACACTTGTATAAGGAGAAGCTGCATCCCACTGTTAAAGAGCTATTGGAATTCCTCATATAAATCATTCCTTTTTTAAAAGTAAAAATTAATAAAGTCTCTGAAATGAGAAAGAGCTTTAGGTGTTAGAGATTACATTCCAAGCATTTTACAGCTGCCTGCAATCACTGTTTCACCTGCACTGGCAGCTAAACTCATTTCTCTGGATTCATGCCTGATCAGAAGCAGTCTGCAGGAGCCCATGGTGGAGGAACACCTCGAAGTGCAAAGTGCATTGACAGGACCTCATCAGAGAGCAGCTGTGTCTGTGCAGCAAGCGGAGAGGGTTCAGCTTCCTGTGGCATGCACTTCTCATAATGCAAAGTGCATTGACAGGACCTCACCAGAGAGCAGCTGTGTCTGTACAGCAAGAGGACAGGGTTCAGCTGCCTGTGGCATGCACTTCTCATAATGCAAAGTGCATTGACAGGACCTCACCAGAGAGCAGCTGTGTCTGTGCAGCAAGCTGAGAGGGTTCAGCTGCCTGTGGCATGCACTTCTCATAATGCAAAGTGCATTGACAGGACCTCATCAGAGAGCAGCTGTGTCTGTGCAGCAAGAGGAGAGGGTTCAGCTTCCTGTGGCATGCACTTCTCATAATGCAAAGTGCATTGACAGGATCTCACCAGACAGCAGCAGTGTCTGTGCAGCAAGAGGACAGGGTTCAGCTGCCTGTGACATGCACTTCTCATAATGCAAAGTGCATTGACAGGACCTCATCAGAGAGCAGCTGTGTCTGTGCAGCAAGAGGAGAGGGATCAGCTGCCTGTGGCATGCACTTCTCATAATGCAAAGTGCATTGACAGGACCTCACCAGACAGCAGCTGTGTCTGTGCAGCAAGAGGACAGGGTTCAGCTGCCTGTGACATGCACTTCTCATAATGCAAAGTGCATTGACAGGACCTCACCAGAGAGCAGCTGTGTCTGTGCAGCAAGAGGACAGGGGCAAATAATCCCAACTAAGCCCCAGACTCACTTGAAGTGCCCTGAACTCTTAGTGTTCTAGCTGTGCAAGTCTGGGTAGACTTACAAAAGTTTACCTTGCTATTTGTGCACAGTAATTTGGCAGTTTTCCCCATGTTGTACTATGCATTTCCCATAGTTTACCCTGGTTTTCCATGTTGATTAATTTGCTTTACTATACCTCACTGGTCTTTACAATGCTTCCCTATGCTTTACCACACTTTATTACACCTTGCTAGGCTTTTACTATGGGAATACTTTTATAAGGAGAAGCTGCAGCCCACTGTTAAAGAGATATTGGGATTTCCCCAAATAATTAATTAATTTTTTTTTAAACAAAAAAGAATAAAGTCTCTTACCGAACAAGGAAGGTGATTGAAGGGATCCTGTCTGTGGCTCGATGTCAAGCCCTTTCTCCCCGCTGTAGAAGGCTTGGGCACTGATGCACTCAGTGGTTTAAACCAAGTAATGCCTTCTGCTTTCATAGGCATTGATAAATACCCTTTGTGCCAAAACCACCTGGAGAACTGACCTATCAGCTTTCCTTAGACTCAGGACAAGATGCAAGAGGAGCAGAGGGGGCGGAGCTTCTTCCTTATCTGATGTTTGATTGGGCGACTTAGAAAATCCCTTTTGGAGGAGCAAAAAAGGTGGTTGGGGAGCACAGGACCTCTTCTTAGCTTGCTCAGTCATAAGTAAAACACAGTAAGAAAGCCTTTCTGCACAATATGCAGATTTGGAGGTGCCATATTGTGCACCAATGGATGAAGTTGACTTCGGAGACCAGTTGTCTCTTAGGAAGAGAGGCACCTGGAAAGAACCAGCGTCACATACTAGTTAAAAAGTTGGAGGCTGAAGATTTATCAGAATCAGCCTTTCCAGCTAAGTGTATATATGGCGTGTGGTCACGGCTGGTCTGCACCCCTTGAAATAGTGAACCCAGATTCAGAAGCTGCAGTTTAGCGCTCTTGCAAACTTTTATTATTCTTCACAAACGCAGGAACAAACATAGCACTTCAGCTCCTTTACAGACATCCATACTGCCTCTCACACGGTCCAGTCTCGAGCATAGTTTCCGATGCTTCAATGTGTGTATCAGATCCTGAAGCTAATTGCTAATTCAATAGGACAGAGCACCCACAAGCTCGTTGTTGCATTTTCATCAGTACCGACAGAGCAAAGGCTCACTGTCTTGAATGGTGTTTGAGATATGAGGCTTTGACAATGCGATGGTGGCTGCAGTGCAAATTGACTGCCACAGAAGGGTTTCTGTTTCTTTAACGATGCCCATGATCTGGAGAATCGTAGAACACAGCTGTGCACTAGCTTTCAAAAAGTCACATGACCACAATATGGCACACGTGAGGTCACAGAGAGGGCTTTCCATTTTCAAACAGGAAGACTGCATCTCAAATGGTTTATGGGATATTAGCGGTTAAAAAAAGGGTACATTGGTAATATTGTACCATCCGGCTGTATGTTAAACTGTGTGCATCAGATAGGATTTCTTCATATTGTACCAACACAGGCTTCCATTGCTGGCCATAAAGATATCTGTTTGTAAACAATGGGAGGCTTTCAATGTTTTTTTTGTTTTTTTTCGTTAGACTAAATAAAACTTACTTATTTTCAGCCTAGATAATAAACTATTGAGAATGTATTAGGAATGTACCCGTGTCTCTTCCCTAGCCCCTCTGTGGTGGAACCAGCTACCGGAGAACTTCAGAACTGCTCCATCTCTCACTGCCTTCCGCCGCCTCCTCCAGACCTCCCTGTTTAGACTGCGCTTGTAGATCTCTTGATCTGCCCCTCCTACTCTGTACTGGACTTGCTTGACCTCAGAACCACGTTACTGGATCCTTAGCTGATGCACTATCCTTGCACTATTGCACTGCTAACATGTCACTGTAGATATAACTTGTTGTAACAGAGACAGCTTAGGTGTGCCAAAATCGAAAAGGCATGCAGAGTTCTAAACAACTATGAATATGATTGCCTATCTTCCCAGACCACAGTTAGTATCAATTAACTAACACATGGATAGGTGGATAGATACTGGACACATAAAGAAGGATTGGAGCATTTTGTTTCAAACCTGTTTTACCCACTTAAACCCTTTGTTTTCTCAATGCCTTGCCTGTCTGAAAATCAACCCCTTCCCATCTTCAAATATATGCAAGATATTTTAATGTGCAAGCAGTCTCAAAAGTGCAGCCCATTTGTATACAACAGAGATTTAAAGTTCCTTCCCAATGACAGAGTAAAACTTTTACCTAATTCATCGTGAGTCATCAGATTTCCAGAGTGAAAGTGAGACAGAGAGAGAGAGAGAGAGAGAGAGAGAGAGAGAGAGAGAGAGAGACTCTCGATTGAGCCTCTGTGTGTTCCAGTTCTCAATAGATGTGCCGTGTCGACGAGTTCTTAAAAACAAGTAACTAACTACAGAAGTATTTTAAAAAAAGCTCACATATACTGTATTAAAAAAAGACAGGGACCACAGAAAGCACATACCAAGTTATAAATACAATCAATCCCAGTAAATAGCTATATTTATTAGTTTAGAATGGCGTACAGATCATTTACATTTCACATTAATCAACATGGCTTATTTACATTATACATTTGCTTCCATGTGTGCATCTTTCAAATATTTAAAAAGCGGGTACAGTTAGATAGCGGTGATGCCTGGGACTGTGTTCAGAAAGCATTAGCACCCGGTTAAATGCGTCCTGCTGCTGATTGATTTGATAATGCTGTGTGAATATGACCAACCATGTTGACAGATATTATCTATAATCTGGTAGTCTGGAACACTAAATCTCATCTCTTTCCACTATCACAGCCCTTATAAAAGTTTACTACAGTATTTTTACACGACATGCTATTCCTATGGGTATATTATGTATTTAGCACAGTGTTCCCTGGTTTGCCATGTTTTGTAATATGCTTTACCATACCTCATTATAATTAAGTTAACTCTCATCTCTGTAGGATGCTCTTTAGTTAAATCCAGTAGAGTGAGTTGGAGGGAGAGTTTTCTGAGTCCCATTTCAGACCAGTTCAGCTGCAGATGGACATGAACAGGACCGATATAAGCCCATATATCGCATAGAGGATATTTTCAAAGCTGCTAACTTATCTTGAGCAAATCTTTGTAAAGAAAGTTCAGGAAATATGAGGAGAATCCTTTACAAAAGTTTCCCACAGTAAAAGCACAACAACATGTAATAAAGCACAGTTAAAGCGTGGGTAAGCATTTTAAATCCCAGAGAGGTATGGTTAAGCCTATTAATAAACATGTCAAACCAGGGTAAACTATAGGAAATGCAGAGTATAACCATGGAAAAAGCATGGGGGTGAACTGCAATACACTGTGCAAAAACACTGTGGGAAGCATTGATAAGGGATCACACAAACAAAACAAAAACACAAAAATATGATGAGAAATGTATACTCAAATAATCCCTAGTGTTTACAAGTACTGATATCATTAAAAAAAATTATAAATGACCCCGACATAGCCTGCACAGATCTATATCAGGGGTGTCCAGGTCTTTGTTCCAAGCCTGTTCTGCATTGTTTAAATGAACCAATGAAACCTCCCCCCAAACCCTGAAGTAGCTCATTACCTCATTTTACATGTTAAACCTGGAGTGTAATGGGCCTCCAGGACCGGGATTGGACAGCCCTGTCCTTATCAAGTGTTGTGGATCCCCCCCAACAGGACTGACACAGTAAGGAAAAACATACTGATCTGGACATAAGGAAAGGCTAACTGATTGGGTGCAACTATTTGGTTTTCTATGATGTATCTTTATTCGTGTCTTAATAATTCAGTTGGATCCCAGAGGCTGCACTTTCTTAGCACACAAACACAAGTACTGCTTGAGGTGTCTTTTGAAATTCTCGTCCCTGACGCCATATATCAGGGGGGTCAGGCATTTCGGAAGAACCAGAGTCACGTAGTAGTTAAAAAATAAGACGTGTCTCATGACCTCTAGAGGCTGACCCACGAGAAAGTACTCAGTCAGCGGATAGATAAAGAAACTCATGCTGAGAATGAGCTGCACCCGTGTAACAGGACGGTCCTCTGACCCTTGGAGGCTGAAGACTTATCAGAAGCAGCCTTTCTAGCAGTAAGCATAATTTTTATGTAAGTGTAGATCACCACTGCCCATATGCTGCTAAAGTAAACAGCATTCAAAGCTGCTTGCTTGGTGCTCTGAGAGGGAAGGATCATGAATAGACTGCGTTTGCAATTAAAATAGCCTTGGAAATAGCCTGGAGGCCCGTATGCGTAAGCTATGCTGATGTCGCTTATGCTAGGCAGTATCCCCATTAACCATATCAGAGCTATGGCGATGTAACCTCTGTTTACCGTGCACAGCTGGACGTGGTGCAGAGGAAAACAAATGGCAACGTATCGCTCCAGAGACATGACTGCAAGATTTAGTGGAGTGTTCATGCTAGTGCACGCAGACAGGAGCACAATTGCAGAGCAAGCAGAGAGGAGCATGGTGCCTTGAAGGCAGGCATTAAGAAAGAGAAACACACTGAACGCTGCCTGCAGGAAATCAATCATCAGGAGGTGTATGAACAACATGTAGCGCGGAACCCCTTGATACACAGGCTCTTTAAAGTAAATAAACACCATGACAAAGTTTAAGGAAAAGAAAAAAACTGTAACCAGTATTAAAAGAACGCTTTGTGCCCACAAAATATCCGGAAACCGATTTTGGGACGATGCATTTTGCTGGACGTTCATCTCCTTCCTCTGTCCTTTTTTTTCCTGGAGATTTTGTGCCGATTCCTGAAATTGACAGTGAAATGCAAAGATTACAAAAGAAACCAGCTATTAAAAGAAGAGAAGATTGTGAATCTTGGAGATTCAGCTAGATAGCATGCTATTCTTAGTGTTATCTTCACTGCAATGGTGTGGTTGTGAAACCCTAGCCAGGCATTGCCCAATGAGACCCTCTCGCTACACTACAGTAGGCAGGTGCGAACACTGTGAGGGACTCTGGCCAAACAAGTAGCAGCTCAGAAGTACATTCACCCTGCTTTTTATTCTCCCCTACTGTAAACGTTCCATGGAGTTTACCATGCTATCTGTTTATCTGTTCTTATGATTGCCTATACTTCAATTCCTATAATAATAATATCTTTATATAGCACCTTTCATAGTGGACCACCATCACATTATATGCAGAGTCACTTACAATAGGTCGCTGATTTAACAACTCATCCGCAGGATGGAGCACAAGGAGGTTGTGTGACCCTGAGGTTAAGCGCAGTGTCACACAGTGAGTCAGTCAGTAGGAGGTGGGATTTGAACCGGTGACCTTCTAGTTACAAGCCCTGGACTTGAACCACTGGACCACACTGCCTCCTTGCTATACCAATCTATTAGTAAACTAATATACTACATCTCTGACGAAAAGTTTATTATTAAAAATAAAACAAATGAATATAATTTAGATATTTTATTTAACATCATGTAATCAAAGCAATTGCAAAATGATTTGGCAAAAGTCTACCGTAAGCCATGATAGTAGTTAGAGAATATTACACTCTTTTTCAAATAAGCGTTTTAACCTTCTTCCACTGGCTTCTTGACTCGCTTATCTGAACTGCTGTGCACCTGAGTAGAAGCAGTGATCCACATATGAAGAGATGTTGGATTTGATTTGGGATTTCCAGAGCAAATACTTTCTTCTTCTTCTTTAAATAAATAAATTAATTAATAAAATGCTGTAAAAGACTCTTACAGAAGCAGACTGGTGAAGTGTCCTGATCCAGAGCAGTTTCCCTCCAGCGCCTGTCTACCGGACTGCGTTTCTGTTTGTGTCCCTCCACAGACGAAGGATTGGTTAGTGATGTACCTTATGATATTTCTACTCAAGTAAAGCCCTCTAATTCCATAGGAGCCAAAAAATGCCCTTTGCTACCAACGTCACCAGGAGAACTGACCTATCAGCTTTCCTTAGACTCAAGACAAGACGTAGGAGGAGCAGTGGGGGCGGAGCTTCTGCCTTATCTGATGTTTGATTGGGTGACTTAGGAAACCCCCCAGTGGGAGGAGCAAGACAGGTGATTGGGGAGCACACAACCTCTCGCTTACCTGCTCAGTCATAAGTAGGTATTTCAAACCAGAATAGAGGCTATATACATATATCTATTTATACACACATGGATAGATAGATATACATCGCACTTAGTATTCCTCATACCGCAGTATGCTGCATAGGAATATAAGCTTTCTGCAACATAATATATGAATACCTTTTTTTAAAATTCATCTTTATTATGTGATTGTTTCTTTCAAAACTGCACATACAGCAGGAGACTTACACAGTGAATGAGATGTTTGTGGAGTTATTTGATTGTTTCATTAGCTAGATCCCCTTTAAGTCATTTTGTCCACTCCGCAGTCATTTGTGGATTTTCTTTTCTGTTCTCATTGGTCACATTATATTGCTTCACCAATTCAGCTTTTGCTGAAGAAGAGCCTGAGCTCCATGAAGGACACTAGAATTGTCAGGCTTGTTTTCCAGGTTGGAATACACTTCTAGATCTGTGTTCTGGGTGCAAACTGTACGAACAAACTAAAATCCCTCTTTTTTAATTAGAAACAAAGTGTCCAATGCAATGAGCTCACATGCGACAGCAGCATTGCATGCACAAGAGAATCGAGCTCAGGATCGGGGGCTTAGGGAGATGGGCTGGATTGCCTTGTTTTACCTTGCAGAGTGGACATCTAGTGTGGTTATAGCTTGGAAAGGAATTGGTGACCAAGGAGTGTTTTAAAAACAGGCTACAGGCAAAAAAAAAAAAAAAATAGAGGGCAAATCAGGACTACTAGATACAATGAATCCCAGTGAATAGCATGATTATTTATTTAGATTTCTTTACAGAACAGTGTACAGAGCACTTTGAAATAAATCAATGCAGCATGTTTACATTGCACATTGGTTCACAACTGGGGCATCTTTAAAATAGTTATAAGGAGCAGAACTTTCCCTTGACACCTGTGACTGAATTCAGAAAGAATAAGCTTGCTGATCAATGTGTAGAAATGGAGGGCGAATGCTTTGCACGCATAGCCCACGGTGTCGGAACCTTTTATCAGGTGAACAAAAATATAAATCTAGAATGTAGACAAAGGGACACCAATGATGTGTTTGTTGTAATATATAGCCTGCACATTCCCATTCTATGAGCTTTATAACGCAAGTACACAACAGAACAAGCTAGACTCATAGAAGGCAAACAACAGCTACTGTGCATACAGTACACACACACACTATACATAGACCTGCATTCTGTACAGCCACAGTGCATTCCTCATTGTGAGCCTGCTTCTGTTAACAGCGAGGCTCAGTGGTTGAGACACACAGGAGTTGACAGCATCTTTAACATTATTTATCATCATTTCACACAGATCTCAAGTCATTCTGACAGGCACAGGTTGAACCCATGGAAAGGAGAAGGTGTTGCTCCAGTGGTTGAATTCAGACCAGGTCTCAGAGGTCACAGTGTTTCCACTGGTTAAACCATGCTGTACTGACAATTCAGTTAGACTGCAGAGGCTGCACTTTCTTACGGCATGAAGACAAGTACACCTTGAGGTGTTTTTTAAAATTCTCATCCCTGACACCGTATATCAGGGGGGTCAGGCATCTGGGAAGAACCATCGTCACGTAGTAGTTAAAAAAGCGCACGTGTCTTATTGGCAGCAGAGTCTGACCTTTAAACAGGTACTCAGTCAGCGGAAAGATAAAGAAACTCATGCTGAGAATGAGCTGCACCCCGTGTAACAGGACGGTCCTCTGACCCTTGGAGGCTGAAGACTTATCAGAAGCAGCCTTTCTAGCAGTAAGCATAATTTGTAGGTATGTGTATATCACCACTGCCCATATGCTGCTGAAGTAAACAGCATTAAAAACCAATTGCTTGATGTTCTGAGAGGGAAGGATCATGAATAGACTGAGTCTGCAATTAAAATAGCCTTGGAAATAGCCTAGAGGCCCGTATGCGTAAGCTATGCTGATGTTGCTTAGGGTAGGCAGTATCCCCATTAACCATACCAGAGCTAAAGCAATGTAACCTCTGTTTACCGTGCACAGCTGGACGTGGTGCAGAGGAAAACAAATGGCAACGTATCGCTCTAGAGACATGACTGCAAGATTTAGTGGAGTGTTCATGCTAGCAACGAAGATAGGAGCACAATTACAGAGCAAGCAGAGAGGAGCATGATGCCTTCAAAGCGTGCAAAGAGAAAGAGAAGCACAGCTAATGCTGTCTGGAGAAAATCATTAACCAAAAGGTGTATGAACAGCATGTAGCGCACAACCCCCTGGTATACAGGCTCTTTCAAGTAAATAAACACCATGACAAAGTTTAAGGAAAAGCAAGTAATAGTAAGAAATATGGAGAGGAAACATTGCACCCAAAGTTCCCCGGGAAATTGATCCTGGAGCCATGAAGAGGAATTTAGCACGGTCTCCATGTTCTCTGCAATCGAAAAAGAAATAAGAATCCAGCAATTAAAACAGAATGCTCAGGGAATTCATGCACTGCTATTTTGCTCTAGTTGTCTTGTCACTGTTACAGCCTGGCTATGAACAGGAAGCACTGAGCTCAAAATAAACCAACCCTAGTTTTCTCTCCAGTGTTTTATACAAGTTCCATCGCTAGTCTTTACAATGCTTTCCCAAGCTTATTACACTTTCCTATGCTTTTACTATGGGACACTTGTATAAGGAGAAACTGCATCCCACAGATAAAGAGCTATTGGAATTCCTCAAATAAATCATTCCTTTTTTAAAACTAAAAATTAATAAAGTCTCTTACCATACAAAGAAGGGGATATTTGCTGCATGGTCACAGTTACATGTTGCATTTGCCATTGTGTATCTGTTCTTTACAATACTTCCTATGCAGTACTTATACTCTGCATTACATTTCCCCCCAATGCATTTCCCATGCAGTAAACTATAGAGGTGAATATCTTACTGTTTGCTAAAGTTTAACAGTGGATTTCTTATCTATTATCAATAGTTCAAAAGGGAATAAGGATTATAAGGGAAACTCTTGTGATGGTCTTGGAATCCATTGAGAAATCAGGCAAATGAAAGAGCTTTAGTTGTTAGAGATTACATTCCAAGCGTTTTACAGCTGCCTGCAATCACTGTTTCACCTGCACTGGCAGCTAAACTCATTTCTCTGGATTCATGCCTGATCAGAAGCAGTCTGCAGGAGCCCATGGTGGAGGAACACCTCGAAGTGCAAAGTGCATTGACAGGACCTCACCAGAGAGCAGCTGTGTCTGTGCAGCAAGAGGAGAGGGTTCAGCTGCCTGTGGCATGCACTTCTCATAATGCAAAGTGCATTGACAGGACCTCATCAGAGAGCAGCTGTGTCTGTGCAGCAAGCGGAGAGGGTTCAGCTTCCTGTGGCATGCACTTCTCATAATGCAAAGTGCATTGACAGGACCTCACCAGAGAGCAGCTGTGTCTGTGCAGCAAGAGGACAGAGTTCAGCTGCCTGTGGCATGCACTTCTCATAATGCAAAGTGCATTGACAGGACCTCACCAGAGAGCAGCTGTGTCTGTGCAGCAATAGGAGAGGGGCCAATAATCCCAACTAAGCCCCAGACTCACTTGAAGTGCCCTGACCTCTTAGTGTTCTAGCTGTGCAAGTCTGGGTAGACTTAGAAAAGTTTACCTTGCTATTTGTGCACAGTAATTTGGCAGTTTTCCCCATGTTGTACTATGCATTTCCCATAGTTTACCCTGATTTTCCATGTTCATTAATTTGCTTTACCATACCTCACTGGTCTTTACAATGCTTCCCTATGCTTTACCACACTTTATTACACCTTGCTTGGCTTTTACTATGGGAATACTTTTATAAGGAGAAGCTGCAGCCTACTGTTAAAGAGATATTGGGATTTCCCCAATAATTAATTCATTTTTTTTTAAACAAAAAAGAATAAAGTCTCTTACCGAACAAGGAAGGTGATTGAAGGGATCCTGTCTGTGGTCGATGTCAAGTCCTTTCTCCCCGCTGCAGAAGGCTCGGGCACTGATGCACTCAGTGGTTTAAACCAAGTAATGCCTTCTGCTTTCATAGGCATTGATAAATACCCTTTGTGCCAAAACCACCTGAAGAACTGACCTATCAGCTTCCCTTAGACTCAGGACAAGACGCAAGAGGAGCAGAGGGGGCAGAGCTTCTGCCTTATCTGATGTTTGATTGGGCGACTTAGAAAATCCCCTTTGGAGGAGCGAGAAAGGTGGTTGGGGAGCACAGGACCTCTTCTTAACTTGCTCAGTCATAAGTAAAACACAGTAAGAAAGCCTTTATGCACAATATGCAGATTTGGAGGTGCCATATTGTGCACCAATGGATGAAGTTGCCTTCGGAGACCAGTTGTCTCTTAGGAAGAGAGGCACCTGGAAAGAACCAGCGTCACATAATAGTTAAAAAGTTGGAGGCTGAAGATTTATCAGAATCAGCCTTTCCAGCTAAGTGTATATATGGCGTCTGGTCACGGCTGGTCTGCACCCCTTGAAATAGTGAACCCAGATTCAGAAGCTGCAGTTTAGCGCTCTTGCAAACTTTTATTATTCTTCACAAACGCAGGAACAAACATAGCACTTCAGCTCCTTTACAGACATCCATACTGCCTCTCACACGGTCCAGTCTCGAGCACAGTTTCCGATGCTTCAGTGGCTGTGTGTCAGATCCTGAAGCTAATCGCTAATTCAGTAGCACAGAACGCCCACAAGCTCGTTGTTGCTTTTTCATCAATACCGGCAGAGCAAAGGCTCACTGTCTTGAATGGTGTTTGAGATATGAGGCTTTGATAATGCGATGGTGGCTGCAGTGCAAATTGACTGCCACAGAAGGGTTTCTGTTTCTTTAACGATGCCCATGATCTGGAGAATCGTAGAACACAGCTGTGCACTAGCTTTCAAAAAGTCACATGACCACAATATGGCATGCATGTGAGGTCACAGAGAGGGCTTTCCATTTTCAAACAGGAAGACTGCATCTCAAATGGTTTATGGGATATTAGCGGTTAAAAAAAGGGTACATTGGTAATATTGTACCATCCGGCTGTATGTTAAACTGTGTGCATCAGATAGGATTTCTTCATATTATATCAACACAGGCTTCCATTGCTGGCCACAAAGATATCTGTTTGTAAACAATGGGAGGCTTTCAATATTTTTTTGTTTTTTTTCGTTAGACTAAATAAAACTTACTTAGTTTCAGCCTAGATAATAAACTATTGAGAAGGTATTAGGAATGTACCCGTGTCTCTTCCCTAGCCCCTCTGTGGTGGAGCCAGCTACCGGAGAACTTCAGGACTGCTCCATCTCTCCCTGCCTTCTGCCGCCTCCTCCACACCCCCTTGTTTAGACTGCGCTTGTAGATCTCTTGATCTGCCCCTCCTACTCTGTACTGGACTTGCTTGACCTCAGAACCACGTTACTGGATCCTTAGCTGATGCATTATCCTTGCACTATTGCACTGCTAACATGTCACTGTAGATATAACTTGTTGCAACAGAGACAGCTTAGGTGTGGCCAAAATCAAAAAGGCGTGCAGAGTACTAAACAACTATGAATAGGATTGCCTATCTTCCCAGACCACAGTTAATATTAATTAACTAACACATGGATAGGTGGATAGATATTGGACACATAAAGAAGGATTGGAGCATTTTGTTTCAAACCTGTTTTACCCACTTAAACCCTTTGTTTTCTCAATGCCTTGCCTGTCTGAAAATCAAACCCTTCCCCTCTTCAAATATATGCAAGATATTTTAATGTGCAAGCAGTCTCAAAAGTGCAGCCCATTTGTATAAACTTTTACCTAATTCATCGTGAGTCATCAGATTTCCAGAGTGAAAGTGAGACAGAGAGAGAGAGAGAGAGAGAGAGAGAGAGAGAGAGAGAGAGAGAGAGAGAGAGAGAGAGAGAGAGAGAGAGAGAGAGAGAGAGAGAGAGAGAGAGGGAGCAAGAGAGAGAGAGAGAGAGACTCTCGATTGAGCCTCTGTGTGTTCCAGTTCTCAATAGATGTGCCGTGTCGACGAGTTCTTAAAAACAAGTAACTAACTACAGAAGTATTTTAAAAAAAGCTCACATATACTGTATTAAAAAAAGACAGGGACCACAGAAAGCACATACCAAGTTATAAATACAATCAATCCCAGTAAATAGCTATATTTATTAGTTTAGAATGGCGTACAGATCATTTACATTTCACATTAATCAACATGACTTATTTACATTATACATTTGCTTCCATGTGTGCATCTTTCAAATATTTAAAAAGCGGGTACAGTTAGTTCGCGGTGATGCCTGGGACTGTGTTCAGAAAGCATTAGCACCCGGGTAAATGCGTCCTGCTGCTCATTGATTTGCTAATGCTGTGTGAATATGACCAACCATGTTGACAGATATTATCTATAATCTGGTAGTCTGGAACACTAAATCTCATCTCTTTCCACTATCTCAGCCCTTATAAAAGTTTACTACAGTATTTTTACACGACATGCTATTCCTATGGGTATATTATGTATTTAGCACAGTGTTCCCTGGTTTGCCATGTTTTGTAATATGCTTTACCGTACCTCATTATAATTAAGTTAACTCTCGTCTCTGTAGGACGCTCTTTAGTTAAATCCAGTAGAGTGAGTTGGAGGGAGAGTTTTCTGAGTCCCAATTCAGACCAGTTCAGCTGCAGATGGACATGAACAGGACCGATATACCCCATATATCGCATAGAGGATATTTTCAAAGCTGCTAACTTATCTTGAGCAAATCTTTGTAAAGAAAGTTCAGGAAATATAAGGAGAATCCTTTACAAAAGTTTCCCACAGTAAAAGCACAACAACATGTAATAAAGCACAGTTAAAGCGTGGGTAAGCATTTTAAATCCCAGAGAGGTATGGTTAAGCCTACTAATAAACATGTCAAACCAGGGTAAACTATAGGAAATGCAGAGTATAACCATGGAAAAAGCATGGGGGTGAACTGCAATACACTGTGCAAAAACACTGTGGGAAGCATTGATAAGGGATCACACAAACAAAACAAAAACACAAAAATATGATGAGAAATGTATACTCAAATAATCCCTAGTGTTTATAAGTACTGATATCGTTAAAAAAAATGATAAATGACCCCAACATACCCTGCACAGATCTATATCAGGGGTGTCCAGGTCTTTGTTCCAAGCCTGTTCTGCATTGTTTAAATGAACCAATGAAACCTCCCCACAGAACCTGAAGTAGCTCATTACCTCATTTTACCTGTTAAACCTGGAGTGGAATGGCCCTCCAGGACCGGGATTGGACAGCCCTGTCCTTATCAAGTGCTGTGGATCCCCCCCAACAGGACTGACACAGTAAGGAGAAACATACTGATCTGGACCTAAAGGAAAGGCTAACTGATCGGGTGCAACTATTTGGTTTTCTATGATGTATCTTTATTCATGTCTTAATAATTCAGTTGGATCCCAGAGGCTGCACTTTCTTAGCACACAAACACAAGTACTGCTTGAGGTGTCTTTTGAAATTCTCGTCCCTGACGCCATATATCAGGGGGTCAGGCATTTCGGAAGAACCAGAGTCACGTAGTAGTTAAAAAATAAGACGTGTCTCATGACCTCTAGAGGCTGACCCACGAGAAAGTACTCAGTCAGCGGATAGATAAAGAAACTCATGCTGAGAATGAGCTGCACCCCGTGTAACAGGACGGTCCTCTGACCCTTGGAGGCTGAAGACTTATCAGAAGCAGCCTTTCTAGCAGTAAGCATAATTTTTATGTAAGTGTAGATCACCACTGCCCATATGCTGCTAAAGTAAACAGCATTCAAAGCCGCTTGCTTGGTGCTCTGAGAGGGAAGGATCATGAATAGACTGCGTTTGCAATTAAAATAGCTTTGGAAATAGCCTGGAGGCCCGTATGCGTAAGCTATGCTGATGTCGCTTATCCTAGGCAGTATCCCCATTAACCATATCAGAGCTATGGCGATGTACCCTCTGTTTACCGTGCACAGCTGGACGTGGTGCAGAGGAAAACAAATGGCAACGTATCGCTAAAGAGGCATGACTACATCAGCAATTTAGCTTTTGCTGAAGAAGAGCCAGAGCTCCATGAAGGACACTAGAATTGTCAGGCTTGTTTACCAGGTTGGAATACACTTCTAGATCCGTGTTCTGGGTGCAAACTGTACGAACAAAATAAAATCCCTCTTTTTTAATTAGAAACAAAGTGTCCAATGCAATGAGCTCACATGGGACAGCAGCATTGCATGCTCAAGAGAATAGAGCTCAGGATCGGGGGCTTAGGGAGAGGGGCTGTATTGCCTTGTTTTACCTTGCAGAGTGGACATCTAGTGTGGTTATAGCTTGGAAAGGAATCCCAGTGAATAGCATGATTATTTATTTAGATTTCTTTACAGAACAGTGTACAGAGCACTTTGAAATAAATCAATGCAGCATGTTTACATTGCACATTGGTTCACAACTGGGGCATCTTTAAAATAGTTATAAGGAGCAGAACTTTCCCTTGACACCTGTGACTGAATTCAGAAAGAATAAGCTTGCTGATCAATGTGTAGAAATGGAGGACGAATGCTTTGCACGCATAGCCCACGGTGTCGGAACCTTTTATCAGGTGAACAAAAATATAAATCTAGAATGTAGACAAAGGGACACCAATGTTGTGTTTGTTGTAATATATAGCCTGCACATTCCCATTCTATGAGCTTTATAACGCAAGTACACAACAAAACCAGCTAGACTCATAGTAGGCAATCAACAGCTATTGTGCAACAGGACACACATGCTATACATAGACCTGCATTCTGTACAGCCACAGTGCATACAGTACACACACACTATACATAGAGCTGTATTCTGTACAGACACAGTGCATACAGTACACACACAATATACATAGACCTGCATTCTGTACAGCCATAGTGCATTCCTCATTGTGAGCCTGCTTCTGTTAACAGCGAGGCTCAGTGGTTGAGACACACAGGAGTTGACAGCATCTTTAACATTATTTATCATCATTTCACACAGATCTCAAGTCATTCTGACAGGCACAGGTTGAACCCATGGAAAGGAGAAGGTGTTGCTCCAGTGGTTGAATTCAGACCAGGTCTCAGAGGTCACAGTGTTTCCACTGGTTAAACCATGCTGCACTGACAATTTAGTTAGACTGCAGAGGCTGCACTTTCTTACGGCATGAAGACAAGTACACCTTGAGGTGTTTTTTAAAATTCTCATCCCTGACACCGTATA
The DNA here is from genome assembly GCA_030684275.1 of Acipenser oxyrinchus oxyrinchus. Classification (NCBI taxonomy): domain Eukaryota; kingdom Metazoa; phylum Chordata; class Actinopteri; order Acipenseriformes; family Acipenseridae; genus Acipenser; species Acipenser oxyrinchus. Next base: position 54,875,176 of record CM060255.1, on the reverse strand, counting down.
TCAGGGGGGTCAGGCATCTGGGAAGAACCATCGTCACGTAGTAGTTAAAAAGCGCACGTGTCTTATTGGCAGCAGAGTCTGACCTTTAAACAGGTACTCAGTCAGCGGATAGATAAAGAAACTCATGCTGAGAATGAGCTGCACCCCGTGTAACAGGACGGTCCTCTGACCCTTGGAGGCTGAAGACTTATCAGAAGTAGCTTTTCTAGCAGTAATCAGAATTTGTAGGTATGTGTATATCACCACTGCCCATATGCTGCTGAAGTAAACAGCATTAAAAACCAATTGCTTGATGTTCTGAGAGGGAAGGATGATGAATAGACTGCGTCTGCAATTAAAATAGCCTTGGAAATAGCCTGGAGTCCCGTATGCGTAAGCTATGCTGATGTCGCTTATGCCAGGCAGTATCCCTATTAACCATACTAGAGCTACAGCGATATAACCTCTGTTTAAAGTGCACAGCTGGACGTGGTGCAGAGGAAAACAAATGGCAACGTATCGCTCTAGAGACATGACTGCAAGATTTAGTGGAGTGTTCATGCTAGCGCACGAAGATAGGAGCACAATTACAGAGCAAGCAGAGAGGAGCATGATGCCTTCAAAGCGTGCAAAGAGAAAGAGAAGCACAACTAATGCTGTCTGGAGAAAATCATTAACCAAAAGGTGTATGAACAGCATGTAGCGCAGAACCCCCTGGTACACAGGCTCTTTCAAGTAAATAAACACCATGACAAAGTTTAGGGAAAAGCAAGTAATAGTAAGAAATATGGAGAGGAAACATTGCACCCAAAGTTCCCCGGGAAATTGATCCTGGAGCCATAAAGAGGAATTTAGCACGGTCTCCATGTTCTCTGTCCTTCTGCAATCGAAAAAGAAATAAGAATCCAGCAATTAAAACAGAATGCTCAGGGAATTCATGCACTGCTATTTTGCTCTAGTTGTCTTGTCACTGTTACAGCCTGGCTATGAACAGGACGCACTGAGCTCAAAATAAACCAACCCTGGTTTTCTCTCCAGTGTTTTATACAAGTTCCATCGCTAGTCTTTACAATGCTTTCCCAAGCTTACTACACTTTCCTATGCTTTTACTATGGGACACTTGTATAAGGAGAAGCTGCATCCCACTGTTAAAGAGCTATTGGAATTCCCCAAATAAATCATTCCTTTTTTTAAACTAAAAATTAATAAAGTCTCTTACCATACAAAGAAGGGGATATTTGCTGCATGGTCACAGTTACATGCTGTATTTGCCATTGTGTATCTGTTCTTTACAATACTTCCTATGCAGTACTTATACTCTTTATTTCCCTCAATACATTTCCCATGCAGTAAACTATAGAGGTGAATATCTTACTGTTTGCTAAAGTTTAACAGCAGATTTCTTATCTTTTATCAATAGTTCAAAAGGGAATAAGGATTATGAGGGAAACTCTTTGATGGTCTTGGAATCCACTGAGAAAGCAGGAAAATGAAAGAGCTCTAGGTGTTAGAGAATACATTCCAAGCGTTTTACAGCTGCCTGCAATCACTGTTTCACCTGCACTGGCAGCTAAACTCATTTCTCTGGATTCATGCCTGATCAGAAGCAGTCTGCAGGAGCCCATGGTGGAGGAACACCTCGAAGTGCAAAGTGCATTGACAGGACCTCACCAGAGAGCAGCTGTGTCTGTGCAGCAAGAGGAGAGGGTTCAGCTGCCTGTGGCATGCACTTCTCATAATGCAAAGTGCATTGACAGGACCTCATCAGAGAGCAGCTGTGTCTGTGCAGCAAGCGGAGAGGGTTCAGCTTCCTGTGGCATGCACTTCTCATAATGCAAAGTGCATTGACAGGACCTCACCAGAGAGCAGCTGTGTCTGTGCAGCAAGAGGAGAGGGGCCAATAATCCCAACTAAGCCCCAGACTCACTTGAAGTGCCCTGACCTCTTAGTGTTCTAGCTGTGCAAGTCTGGGTAGACTTAGAAAAGTTTACCTTGCTATTTGTGCACAGTAATTTGGCAGTTTTCCCCATGTTGTACTATGCATTTCCCATAGTTTACCCTGATTTTCCATGTTCATTAATTTGCTTTACCATACCTCACTGGTCTTTACAATGCTTCCCTATGCTTTACCACACTTTATTACACCTTGCTTGGCTTTTACTATGGGAATACTTTTATAAGGAGAAGCTGCAGCCTACTGTTAAAGAGATATTGGGATTTCCCAAATAATTAATTCATTTTTTTAAACAAAAAGAATAAAGTCTCTTACCGAACAAGGAAGGTGATTGAAGGGATCCTGTCTGTGGCTCGATGTCAAGCCCTTTCTCCCCACTGCAGAAGGCTCGGGCACTGATGCACTCAGTGGTTTAAACCAAGTAATGCCTTCTGCTTTCATAGGCATTGATAAATACCCTTTGTGCCAAAACCGCCTGGAGAACTGACCTATCAGCTTTCCTTAGACTCAGGACAAGACGCAAGAGGAGCAGAGGGGGCGGAGCTTCTGCCTTATCTGATGTTTGATTGGGCGACTTAGAAAATCCCCTTTGGAGGAGCAAGAAAGGTGGTTGGGGAACACAGGACCTCTTCTTAGCTTGCTCAGTCATAAGTAAAACACAGTAAGAAAGCCTTTATGCACAATAAGCAGATTTGGAGGTGCCATATTGTGCACCAATGGATGAAGTTGCCTTCGGAGACCAGTTGTCTCTTAGGAAGAGAGTCACCTGGAAAGAACCAGCGTCACATACTAGTTAAAAAGTTGGAGGCTGAAGACTTATCAGAATCAGCCTTTCCAGCTAAGTGTATATATGTGGCATGTGGTCACGGCTGGTCTGAACCCAGATTCAGAAGCTGCAGTTTAGCGCTCTTGCAAACTTTTATTATTCTTCACAAACGCAGGAACAAACATAACACTTCAGCTCCTTTACAGACATCCATACTGCCTGTCACACAGTCCAGTCTCGAGCACAGTTTCCGATGCTTCAATGCCCGTGTGTCAGATCCTGAAGCTAATCACTAATTCAGTAGCACAGAGCACCAACAAGCTCGTTGTTGCTTTTTCATCAATACCGCAGAGCAAAGGCTCACTGTCTTGAATGGTGTTTGAGATATGAGGCTTTGACAATGCGATGGTGGCTGCAGTGCAAATTGACTGCCACAGAAGGGTTTCTGTTTCTTTAACGATGCCCATGATCTGGAGAATCGTAGAACACAGCTGTGCACTAGCTTTCAAAAGTCACATGACCACAATATGGCACGCATGTGACGTCACAGAGAGGGCTTTCCATTTTCAAACATGAAGACTGCATCTCAAATGGTTTATGGGATATTAGCGGTTAAAAAAGGGTACATTGGTAATATTGTACCATCCGGCTGTATGTTAAACTGTGTGCATCAGATAGGATTTCTTCATATTGTAACAACACAGGCTTCCATTGCTGGCCATAAAGATATCTGTTTGTAAACAATGGGAGGCTTTCAATGTTTTTTGTTTTTTTTCGTTAGACTAAATAAAACTTACTTATTTTCAGTCTAGATAATAAACTATTGAGAAGGTATTAAGAATGTACCCGTGTCTCTTCCATAGCCCCTCTGTGGTGATACCAGTTACCGGAGAACTTCAGGACTGCTCCATCTCTCCCTGCCTTCCACCGCCTCCTCCAGACCCCCTGTTTAGACTGCGCTTGTAGATCTCTTGATCCGCCCCTCCTACTCTACACTGGACTTGCTTGACCTCAGAACCACGTTACTGGATCCTCAGCTGATGCACTATCCTTGCACTATTGCACTGCTAACATGTCACTGTAGATATAACTTGTTGTAACAGAGACAGCTTAGGTGTGGCCAAAATCGAAAAGGCATGCAGAGTACTAAACAACTATGAATATGATTGCCTATCTTCCCAGACCACAGTTAGTGTCAATTAACTAACACATGGATAGGTGGATAGATACTGGACACATAAAGAAGGATTGGAGCATTTTGTTTCAAACCTGTTTTACCCACTTAAACCCTTTGTTTTCTCAATGCCTTGCCTGTCTGAAAATCAAACCCTTCCCCTCTTCAAATATATGCAAGATATTTTAATGTGCAAGCAGTCTCAAAAGTGCAGCCCATTTGTATACAACAGAGATTTAAAGTTCCTTCCCAATGACAGAGTAAAACTTTTACCTAATTCATCGTGAGTCATCAGATTTCCAGAGTGAAAGTGAGACAGAGAGAGAGAAAGCGAGAGAGAGAGAGTAGAGGGAGCAAGAGAGAGAGAACAAGAGAGAGAGGGAGAGAGAGAGAGGGAGAGAGAGAGAGAGAGGGAGCAAGAGAGGGAGCAAGAGAGAGAGAGAGAGAGAGAGACTCTCGATTGAGCCTCTGTGTGTTCCAGTTCTCAATAGATGTGCCGTGTCGACGAGTTCTTAAAAACAGGTAACTAAATACAGAAGTATTCTAAAAAAAGCTCACATAAACTGTATTAAAAAAAGACAGGGACCACAGAAAGCACATACCAAGTTATAAATACAATCAATCCCAGTAAATAGCTATATTTATTAGTTTAGAATGGCGTACAGATCATTTACATTTCACATTAATCAACATGACTTATTTACATTATACATTTGCTTCCATGTGTGCATCTTTCAAATATTTAAAAAGCGGGTACAGTTAGTTCGCGGTGATGCCTGGGACTGTGTTCAGAAAGCATTAGCACCCGGTTAAATGCGTCCTGCTGCTGATTGATTTGATAATGCTGTGTGAATATGACCAACCATGTTGACAGATATTATCTATAATCTGGTAGTCTGGAACACTAAATCTCATCTCTTTCCACTATCTCAGCCCTTATAAAAGTTTACTACAGTATTTTTACACGACATGCTATTCCTATGGGTATATTATGTATTTAGCACAGTTTTCCCTGGTTTGCCATGTTTTGTAATATGCTTTACCATACCTCATTATAATTAAGTTAACTCTCATCTCTGTAGGATGCTCTTTAGTTAAATCCAGTAGAGTGAGTTGGAGGGAGAGTTTTCTGAGTCCCATTTCAGACCAGTTCAGCTGCAGATGGACATGAACAGGACCGATATAAGCCCATATATCGCATAGAGGATATTTTCAAAGCTGCTAACTTATCTTGAGCAAATCTTTGTAAAGAAAGTTCAGGAAATATAAGGAGAATCCTTTACAAAAGTTTCCCACAGTAAAAGCACAGCAACGTGTAATAAAGCACAGTTAAAGCGTGGGTAAGCATTTTAAATCCCAGAGAGGTATGGTTAAGCCTATTAATAAACATGACAAACCAGGGTAAACTATGGGAAATGCAGAGTATAACCATGGAAAAAGCATGGGGTGAACTGCAATACACTGTGCAAAAATACTGTGGGAAGCATTGATAAGGGATCACACAAACAAAACAAAAACACAAAAATATGATGAGAAATGTATACTCAAATAATCCCTAGTGTTTATAAGTACTGATATCGTTAAAAAATTATAAATGACCCCAACATACCCTGCACAGATCTATATCAGGGGTGTCCAGGTCTTTGTTCCAAGCCTGTTCTGCATTGTTTAAATGAACCAATGAAACCTCCCCAAACCCTGAAGTAGCTCATTACCTCATTTTACCTGTTAAACCTGGAGTGGAATGGCCCTCCAGGACCGGGATTGGACAGCCCTGTCCTTATCAAGTGCTGTGGATCCCCCAACAGGACTGACACAGTAAGGAGAAACATACTGATCTGGACCTAAAGGAAAGGCTAACTGATCGGGTGCAACTATTTGGTTTTCTATGATGTATCTTTATTCATGTCTTAATAATTCAGTTGGATCCCAGAGGCTGCACTTTCTTAGCACACAAACACAAGTACTGCTTGAGGTGTCTTTTGAAATTCTCGTCCCTGACGCCATATATCAGGGGGGTCAGGCATTTCGGAAGAACCAGAGTCACGTAGTAGTTAAAAAATAAGACGTGTCTCATGACCTCTAGAGGCTGACCCACGAGAAAGTACTCAGTCAGCGGATAGATAAAGAAACTCATGCTGAGAATGAGCTGCACCCCGTGTAACAGGACGGTCCTCTGACCCTTGGAGGCTGAAGACTTATCAGAAGCAGCCTTTCTAGCAGTAAGCATAATTTTTATGTAAGTGTAGATCACCACTGCCCATATGCTGCTAAAGTAAACAGCATTCAAAGCCGCTTGCTTGGTGCTCTGAGAGGGAAGGATCATGAATAGACTGCGTTTGCAATTAAAATAGCCTTGGAAATAGCCTGGAGGCCCATATGCGTAAGCTATGCTGATGTCGCTTATGCTAGGCAGTATCCCCATTAACCATATCAGAGCTATGGCGATGTAACCTCTGTTTACCGTGCACAGCTGGACGTGGTGCAGAGGAAAACAAATGGCAACGTATCGCTCCAGAGACATGACTGCAAGATTTAGTGGAGTGTTCATGCTAGTGCACGCAGACAGGAGCACAATTACAGAGCAAGCAGAGAGGAGCATGGTGCCTTGAAGGCAGGCATTAAGAAAGAGAAACACACTGAACGCTGCCTGCAGGAAATCATTCATCAGGAGGTGTATGAACAACATGTAGCGGAACCCCTTGATACACAGGCTCTTTAAAGTAAATAAACACCATGACAAAGTTTAAGGAAAAGAAAAAACTGTAACCAGTATTAAAAGAACGCTTTGTGCCCACAAAATATCCGAAACCGATTTTGGGACGATGCATTTTGCTGGACGCTCATCTCCTTCCTCTGTCCTTTTTTTTCCTGGAGATTTTGTGCCGATTCCTGAAATTGACAGTGAAATGCAAAGATTACAAAAGAAACCAGCTATTAAAAGAAGAGAAGATTGTGAATCTTGGAGATTCAGCTAGATAGCATGCTATTCTTAGTGTTATCTTCACTGCAATGGTGTGGTTGTGAAACCCTAGCCAGGCATTGCCCAATGAGACCCTCTCGCTACACTACAGTAGGCAGGTGAGAACACTGTGAGGGACTCTGGCCAAACAAGTAGCAGCTCAGAAGTACATTCACCCTGCTTTTTATTCTCCCCTACTGTAAACGTTCCATGGAGTTTACCATGCTATCTGTTTATCTGTTCTTATGATTGCCTATACTTCAATTCCTATAATAATAATATCTTTATATAGCACCTTTCATAGTGGACCACCATCACATTATATGCAGAGTCACTTACAATAGGTCGCTGATTTAACAACTCATCCGCAGGATGGAGCACAAGGAGGTTGTGTGACCCTGAGGTTAAGCGCAGTGTCACACAGTGAGTCAGTCAGTAGGAGGTGGGATTTGAACCGGTGACCTTCTAGTTACAAGCCCTGGACTTGAACCACTGGACCACACTGCCTCCTTGCTATACCAATCTATTAGTAAACTAATATACTACATCTCTGACGAAAAGTTTATTATTAAAAATAAAACAAATGAACATAATTTAGATATTTTATTTAACATCATGTAATCAAAGCAATTGCAAAATGATTTGGCAAAAGTCTACCGTAAGCCATGATAGTAGTTAGAGAATATTACACTCTTTTTCAAATAAGCGTTTTAACCTTCTTCCACTGGCTTCTTGACTCGCTTATCTGAACTGCTGTGCACCTGAGTAGAAGCAGTGATCCACATATGAAGAGATGTTGGATTTGATTTGGGATTTCCAGAGCAAATACTTTCTTCTTCTTCTTTAAATAAATAAATTAATTAATAAAATGCTGTAAAAGACTTTTACAGAAGCAGACTGGTGAAGTGTCCTGATCCAGAGCAGTTTCCCTCCAGCGCCTGTCTACCGGACTGCATTTCTGTTTGTGTCCCTCCACAGACGAAGGATTGGTTAGTGATGTACCTTATGATATTTATACTCAAGTAAAGCCCTCTAATTCCATAGGAGCCAATAAATGCCCTTTGCTACCAACGTCACCAGGAGAACTGACCTATCAGCTTTCCTTAGACTCAAGACAAGACGTAGGAGGCGCAGTGGGGCGGAGCTTCTGCCTTATCTGATGTTTGATTGGGTGACTTAGGAAACCCCCAGTGGGAGGAGCAAGACAGGTGATTGGGGAGCACACAACCTCTCGCTTACCTGCTCAGTCATAAGTAGGTATTTCAAACCAGAATAGAGGCTATATACATATATCTATTTATACACACATGGATAGATAGATATACACGTGCACTTAGTATTCCTCATACCGCAGTATGCTGCATAGGAATATAAGCTTTCTGCAACATAATATATGAATACCTTTTTTTTAAAATTCATCTTTATTATGTGATTGTTTCTTTCAAAACTGCACATACAGCAGGAGACTTACACAGTGAATGAGATGTTTGTGGAGTTATTTGATTGTTTCATTAGCTAGATCCCCTTTAAGTCATTTTGTCCACTCCGGCAGTCATTTGTGGATTTTCTTTTCTGTTCTCATTGGTCACATTATATTGCTTCACCAATTCAGCTTTTGCTGAAGAAGAGCCTGAGCTCCATGAAGGACACTAGAATTGTCAGGCTTGTTTTCCAGGTTGGAATACACTTCTAGATCTGTGTTCTGGGTGCAAACTGTACGAACAAACTAAAATCCCTCTTTTTAATTAGAAACAAAGTGTCCAATGCAATGAGCTCACATGCGACAGCAGCATTGCATGCACAAGAGAATCGAGCTCAGGATCGGGGCTTAGGGAGATGGGCTGGATTGCCTTGTTTTACCTTGCAGAGTGGACATCTAGTGTGGTTATAGCTTGGAAAGGAATTGGTGACCAAGGAGTGTTTTAAAAACAGGCTACAGGCAAAAAAAAAAAAAAATAGAGGGCAAATCAGGACTACTAGATACAATGAATCCCAGTGAATAGCATGATTATTTATTTAGATTTCTTTACAGAACAGTGTACAGAGCACTTTGAAATAAATCAATGCAGCATGTTTACATTGCACATTGGTTCACAACTGGGGCATCTTTAAAATAGTTATAAGGAGCAGAACTTTCCCTTGACACCTGTGACTGAATTCAGAAAGAATAAGCTTGCTGATCAATGTGTAGAAATGGAGGGCTTAATGCTTTGCACGCATAGCCCACGGTGTCAGAACCTTTTATCAGGTGAACAAAAATATAAATCTAGAATGTAGACAAAGGGACACCAATGTTGTGTTTGTTGTAATATATAGCCTGCACATTCCCATTCTATGAGCTTTATAACGCAAGTACACAACAAAACCAGCTAGACTCATAGTAGGCAATCAACAGCTACTGTGCATACAGTGACACACACACTATACATAGACCTGCATTCTGTACAGCCACAGTGCATACAGTACACACACACTATACATAGAGCTGCATTCTGTACAGACACAGTGCATACAGTACACACACACATATACATAGACCTGCATTCTGTACAGCCACAGTGCATTCCTCATTGTGAGCCTGCTTCTGTTAACAGCGAGGCTCAGTGGTTGAGACACACAGGAGTTGACAGCATCTTTAACATTATTTATCATCATTTCACACAGATCTCAAGTCATTCTGACAGGCACAGGTTGAACCCATGGAAAGGAGAAGGTGTTGCTCCAGTGGTTGAATTCAGACCAGGTCTCAGAGGTCACAGTGTTTCCACTGGTTAAACCATGCTGCACTGACAATTTAGTTAGACTGCAGAGGCTGCACTTTCTTACGGCATGAAGACAAGTACACCTTGAGGTGTTTTTAAAATTCTCATCCCTGACACCGTATATCAGGGGGTCAGGCATCTGGGAAGAACCATCGTCACGTAGTAGTTAAAAAGCGCACGTGTCTTATTGGCAGCAGAGTCTGACCTTTAAACAGGTACTCAGTCAGCGGAAAGATAAAGAAACTCATGCTGAGAATGAGCTGCACCCGTGTAACAGGACGGTCCTCTGACCCTTGGAGGCTGAAGACTTATCAGAAGTAGCTTTTCTAGCAGTAAGCATAATTTTTATGTAAGTGTAGATCACCACTGCCCATATGCTGCTAAAGTAAACAGCATTAAAAACCAATTGCTTGATGTTCTGAGAGGGAAGGATGATGAATAGACTGCGTCTGCAATTAAAATAGCCTTGGAAATAGCCTAGAGTCCCGTATGCGTAAGCTATGCTGATGTCGCTTATGCCAGGCAGCATCCCTATTAACCATACCAGAGCTAAAGCAATGTAACCTCTGTTTACCGTGCACAGCTGGACGTGGTGCAGAGGAAAACAAATGGCAACGTATCGCTCTAGAGACATGACTGCAAGATTTAGTGGAGTGTTCATGCTAGCGCACGAAGATAGGAGCACAATTACAGAGCAAGCAGAGAGGAGCATGATGCATTCAAAGAGTGCAAAGAGAAAGAGAAGCACAACTAATGCTGTCTGGAGAAAATCATTAACCAAAAGGTGTATGAACAGCATGTAGCGCAGAACCCCCTGGTACACAGGCTCTTTCAAGTAAATAAACACCATGACAAAGTTTAAGGAAAAGCAAGTAATAGTAAGAAATATGGAGAGGAAACATTGCACCCAAAGTTCCCCGGGAAATTGATCCTGGAGCCATGAAGAGGAATTTAGCACGGTCTCCATGTTCTCTGTCCTTCTGCAATCGAAAAAGAAATAAGAATCCAGCAATTAAAACAGAATGCTCAGGGAATTCATGCACTGCTATTTTGCTCTAGTTGTCTTGTCACTGTTACAGCCTGGCTATGAACAGGAAGCACTGAGCTCAAAATAAACCAACCCTGGTTTTCTCTCCAGTGTTTTATACAAGTTCCATCGCTAGTCTTTACAATGCTTTCCCAAGCTTACTACACTTTCCTATGCTTTTACTATGGGACACTTGTATAAGGAGAAGCTGCATCCCACTGTTAAAGAGCTATTGGAATTCCCCAAATAAATCATTCCTTTTTTAAACTAAAAATTAATAAAGTCTCTTACCATACAAAGAAGGGGATATTTGCTGCATGGTCACAGTTACATGCTGTATTTGCCATTGTGTATCTGTTCTTTACAATACTTCCTATGCAGTACTTATACTCTTTATTTCCCTCAATACATTTCCCATGCAGTAAACTATAGAGGTGAATATCTTACTGTTTGCTAAAGTTTAACAGCAGATTTCTTATCTTTTATCAATAGTTCAAAAGGGAATAAGGATTATGAGGGAAACTCTTTGATGGTCTTGGAATCCACTGAGAAAGCAGGAAAATGAAAGAGCTCTAGGTGTTAGAGAATACATTCCAAGCGTTTTACAGCTGCCTGCAATCACTGTTTCACCTGCACTGGCAGCTAAACTCATTTCTCTGGATTCATGCCTGATCAGAAGCAGTCTGCAGGAGCCCATGGTGGAGGAACACCTCGAAGTGCAAAGTGCATTGACAGGACCTCACCAGAGAGCAGCTGTGTCTGTGCAGCAAGAGGAGAGGGTTCAGCTGCCTGTGGCATGCACTTCTCATAATGCAAAGTGCATTGACAGGACCTCATCAGAGAGCAGCTGTGTCTGTGCAGCAAGCGGAGAGGGTTCAGCTTCCTGTGGCATGCACTTCTCATAATGCAAAGTGCATTGACAGGACCTCACCAGAGAGCAGCTGTGTCTGTGCAGCAAGAGGAGAGGGGCCAATAATCCCAACTAAGCCCCAGACTCACTTGAAGTGCCCTGACCTCTTAGTGTTCTAGCTGTGCAAGTCTGGGTAGACTTAGAAAAGTTTACCTTGCTATTTGTGCACAGTAATTTGGCAGTTTTCCCCATGTTGTACTATGCATTTCCCATAGTTTACCCTGATTTTCCATGTTCATTAATTTGCTTTACCATACCTCACTGGTCTTTACAATGCTTCCCTATGCTTTACCACACTTTATTACACCTTGCTTGGCTTTTACTATGGGAATACTTTTATAAGGAGAAGCTGCAGCCTACTGTTAAAGAGATATTGGGATTTCCCAAATAATTAATTCATTTTTTTAAACAAAAAGAATAAAGTCTCTTACCGAACAAGGAAGGTGATTGAAGGGATCCTGTCTGTGGCTCGATGTCAAGCCCTTTCTCCCCGCTGCAGAAGGCTCGGGCACTGATGCACTCAGTGGTTTAAACCAAGTAATGCCTTCTGCTTTCATAGGCATTGATAAATACCCTTTGTGCCAAAACCACCTGGAGAACTGACCTATCAGCTTTCCTTAGACTCAGGACAAGACGCAAGAGGAGCAGAGGGGGCGGAGCTTCTGCCTTATCTGATGTTTGATTGGGCGACTTAGAAAATCCCCTTTGGAGGAGCAAGAAAGGTGGTTGGGGAGCACAGGACCTCTTCTTAGCTTGCTCAGTCATAAGTAAAACACAGTAAGAAAGCCTTTATGCACAATAAGCAGATTTGGAGGTGCCATATTGTGCACCAATGGATGAAGTTGCCTTCGGAGACCAGTTGTCTCTTAGGAAGAGAGTCACCTGGAAAGAACCAGCGTCACATACTAGTTAAAAAGTTGGAGGCTGAAGACTTATCAGAATCAGCCTTTCCAGCTAAGTGTATATATGTGGCATGTGGTCACGGCTGGTCTGAACCCAGATTCAGAAGCTGCAGTTTAGCGCTCTTGCAAACTTTTATTATTCTTCACAAACGCAGGAACAAACATAACACTTCAGCTCCTTTACAGACATCCATACTGCCTGTCACACAGTCCAGTCTCGAGCACAGTTTCCGATGCTTCAATGCCCGTGTGTCAGATCCTGAAGCTAATCACTAATTCAGTAGCACAGAGCACCAACAAGCTCGTTGTTGCTTTTTCATCAATACCGGCAGAGCAAAGGCTCACTGTCTTGAATGGTGTTTGAGATATGAGGCTTTGACAATGCGATGGTGGCTGCAGTGCAAATTGACTGCCACAGAAGGGTTTCTGTTTCTTTAACGATGCCCATGATCTGGAGAATCGTAGAACACAGCTGTGCACTAGCTTTCAAAAAGTCACATGACCACAATATGGCACGCATGTGACGTCACAGAGAGGGCTTTCCATTTTCAAACATGAAGACTGCATCTCAAATGGTTTATGGGATATTAGCGGTTAAAAAAGGGTACATTGGTAATATTGTACCATCCGGCTGTATGTTAAACTGTGTGCATCAGATAGGATTTCTTCATATTGTAACAACACAGGCTTCCATTGCTGGCCATAAAGATATCTGTTTGTAAACAATGGGAGGCTTTCAATGTTTTTTGTTTTTTTTCGTTAGACTAAATAAAACTTACTTATTTTCAGTCTAGATAATAAACTATTGAGAAGGTATTAAGAATGTACCCGTGTCTCTTCCATAGCCCCTCTGTGGTGATACCAGTTACCGGAGAACTTCAGGACTGCTCCATCTCTCCCTGCCTTCCACCGCCTCCTCCAGACCCCCTGTTTAGACTGCGCTTGTAGATCTCTTGATCCGCCCCTCCTACTCTACACTGGACTTGCTTGACCTCAGAACCACGTTACTGGATCCTCAGCTGATGCACTATCCTTGCACTATTGCACTGCTAACATGTCACTGTAGATATAACTTGTTGTAACAGAGACAGCTTAGGTGTGGCCAAAATCGAAAAGGCATGCAGAGTACTAAACAACTATGAATATGATTGCCTATCTTCCCAGACCACAGTTAGTGTCAATTAACTAACACATGGATAGGTGGATAGATACTGGACACATAAAGAAGGATTGGAGCATTTTGTTTCAAACCTGTTTTACCCACTTAAACCCTTTGTTTTCTCAATGCCTTGCCTGTCTGAAAATCAAACCCTTCCCTCTTCAAATATATGCAAGATATTTTAATGTGCAAGCAGTCTCAAAAGTGCAGCCCATTTGTATACAACAGAGATTTAAAGTTCCTTCCCAATGACAGAGTAAAACTTTTACCTAATTCATCGTGAGTCATCAGATTTCCAGAGTGAAAGTGAGACAGAGAGAGAGAAAGAGAGAGAGAGAGAGAGGGAGCAAGAGAGAGAGAACAGAGAGAGAGAGAGAGAGAGAGAGAGAGAGAGAGAGAGGGAGCAAGAGAGGAGCAGAGAGAGAGAGAGAGAGAGACTCTCGATTGAGCCTCTGTGTGTTCCAGTTCTCAATAGATGTGCCGTGTCGACGAAGTTCTTAAAAACAGGTAACTAAATACAGAAGTATTCTAAAAAAGCTCACATAAACTGTATTAAAAAAGACAGGGACCACAGAAAGCACATACCAAGTTATAAATACAATCAATCCCAGTAAATAGCTATATTTATTAGTTTAGAATGGCGTACAGATCATTTACATTTCACATTAATCAACATGACTTATTTACATTATACATTTGCTTCCATGTGTGCATCTTTCAAATATTTAAAAAGCGGGTACAGTTAGTTCAGCGGTGATGCCTGGGACTGTGTTCAGAAAGCATTAGCACCGGTTAAATGCGTCCTGCTGCTGATTGATTTGATAATGCTGTGTGAATATGACCAACCATGTTGACAGATATTATCTATAATCTGGTAGTCTGGAACACTAAATCTCATCTCTTTCCACTATCTCAGCCCTTATAAAAGTTTACTACAGTATTTTTACACGACATGCTATTCCTATGGGTATATTATGTATTTAGCACAGTTTTCCCTGGTTTGCCATGTTTTGTAATATGCTTTACCATACCTCATTATAATTAAGTTAACTCTCATCTCTGTAGGATGCTCTTTAGTTAAATCCAGTAGAGTGAGTTGGAGGGAGAGTTTTCTGAGTCCCATTTCAGACCAGTTCAGCTGCAGATGGACATGAACAGGACCGATATAAGCCCATATATCGCATAGAGGATATTTTCAAAGCTGCTAACTTATCTTGAGCAAATCTTTGTAAAGAAAGTTCAGGAAATATAAGGAGAATCCTTTACAAAAGTTTCCCGCAGTAAAAGCACAGCAACGTGTAATAAAGCACAGTTAAAGCGTGGGTAAGCATTTTAAATCCCAGAGAGGTATGGTTAAGCCTATTAATAAACATGACAAACCAGGGTAAACTATGGGAAATGCAGAGTATAACCATGGAAAAAGCATGGGGGTGAACTGCAATACACTGTGCAAAAATACTGTGGGAAGCATTGATAAGGGATCACACAAACAAAACAAAAACACAAAAATCTGATGAGAAATGTATACTCAAATAATCCCTAGTGTTTATAAGTACTGATATCATTAAAAAAAATTATAAATGACCCCGACATAGCCTGCACAGATCTATATCAGGGGTGTCCAGGTCTTTGTTTCAAGCCTGTTCTGCATTGTTTAAATGAACCAATGAAACCTCCCCCAAACCCTGAAGTAGCTCATTACCTCATTTTACCTGTTAAACCTGGAGTGGAATGGCCCTCCAGGATCGGGATTGGACAGCCCTGTCCTTATCAAGTGCTGTGGATCCCCCCCAACAGGACTGACACAGTAAGGATAAACATACTGATCTGGACCTAAAGGAAAGGCTAACTGATCGGGTGCAACTATTTGGTTTTCTATGATGTATCTTTATTCATGTCTTAATAATTCAGTTGGATCCCAGAGGCTGCACTTTCTTAGCACACAAACACAAGTACTGCTTGAGGTGTCTTTTGAAATTCTCGTCCCTGACGCCATATATCAGGGGGGTCAGGCATTTCGGAAGAACCAGAGTCACGTAGTAGTTAAAAAATAAGACGTGTCTCATGACCTCTAGAGGCTGACCCACGAGAAAGTACTCAGTCAGCGGATAGATAAAGAAACTCATGCTGAGAATGAGCTGCACCCCGTGTAACAGGACGGTCCTCTGACCCTTGGAGGCTGAAGACTTATCAGAAGCAGCCTTTCTAGCAGTAAGCAGAATTTTTATGTAAGTGTAGATCACCACTGCCCACATGCTGCTAAAGTAAACAGCATTCAAAGCCGCTTGCTTGGTGCTCTGAGAGGGAAGGATCATGAATAGACTGCGTTTGCAATTAAAATAGCCTTGGAAATAGCCTGGAGGCCCATATGCGTAAGCTATGCTGATGTCGCTTATGCTAGGCAGTATCCCCATTAACCATATCAGAGCTATGGCGATGTAACCTCTATTTACCGTGCACAGCTGGACGTGGTGCAGAGGAAAACAAATGGCAACGTATCGCTCCAGAGACATGACTGCAAGATTTAGTGGCGTGTTCATGCTAGCGCACGAAGATAGGAGCACAATTACAGAGCAAGCAGAGAGGAGCATGGTGCCTTGAAGGCAGGCATTAAGAAAGAGAAACACACTGAACGCTGCCTGCAGGAAATCATTCATCAGGAGGTGTATGAACAACATGTAGCGCGGAACCCCTTGATACACAGGCTCTTTAAAGTAAATAAACACCATGACAAAGTTTAAGGAAAAGAAAAAAACTGTAACCAGTATTAAAAGAACGCTTTGTGCCCACAAAATATCCGGAAACCGATTTTGGGACGATGCATTTTGCTGGACGTTCATCTCCTTCCTCTGTCCTTTTTTTTCCTGGAGATTTTGTGCCGATTCCTGAAATTGACAGTGAAATGCAAAGATTACAAAAGAAACCAGCTATTAAAAGAAGAGAAGATTGTGAATCTTGGAGATTCAGCTAGATAGCATGCTATTCTTAGTGTTATCTTCACTGCAATGGTGTGGTTGTGAAACCCTAGCCAGGCATTGCCCAATGAGACCCTCTCGCTACACTACAGTAGGCAGGTGAGAACACTGTGAGGGACTCTGGCCAAACAAGTAGCAGCTCAGAAGTACATTCACCCTGCTTTTTATTCTCCCCTACTGTAAACGTTCCATGGAGTTTACCATGCTATCTGTTTATCTGTTCTTATGATTGCCTATACTTCAATTCCTATAATAATAATATCTTTATATAGCACCTTTCATAGTGGACCACCATCACATTATATGCAGAGTCACTTACAATAGGTCGCTGATTTAACAACTCATCCGCAGGATGGAGCACAAGGAGGTTGTGTGACCCTGAGGTTAAGCGCAGTGTCACACAGTGAGTCAGTCAGTAGGAGGTGGGATTTGAACCGGTGACCTTCTAGTTACAAGCCCTGGACTTGAACCACTGGACCACACTGCCTCCTTGCTATACCAATCTATTAGTAAACTAATATACTACATCTCTGACGAAAAGTTTATTATTAAAAATAAAACAAATGAACATAATTTAGATATTTTATTTAACATCATGTAATCAAAGCAATTGCAAAATGATTTGGCAAAAGTCTACCGTAAGCCATGATAGTAGTTAGAGAATATTACACTCTTTTTCAAATAAGCGTTTTAACCTTCTTCCACTGGCTTCTTGACTCGCTTATCTGAACTGCTGTGCACCTGAGTAGAAGCAGTGATCCACATATGAAGAGATGTTGGATTTGATTTGGGATTTCCAGAGCAAATACTTTCTTCTTCTTCTTTAAATAAATAAATTAATTAATAAAATGCTGTAAAAGACTTTTACAGAAGCAGACTGGTGAAGTGTCCTGATCCAGAGCAGTTTCCCTCCAGCCTGTCTACCGGACTGCATTTCTGTTTGTGTCCCTCCACAGACGAAGGATTGGTTAGTGATGTACCTTATGATATTTATACTCAAGTAAAGCCCTCTAATTCCATAGGAGCCAATAAATGCCCTTTGCTACCAACGTCACCAGGAGAACTGACCTATCAGCTTTCCTTAGACTCAAGACAAGACGTAGGAGGCGCAGTGGGGCGGAGCTTCTGCCTTATCTGATGTTTGATTGGGTGACTTAGGAAACCCCCAGTGGGAGGAGCAAGACAGGTGATTGGGGAGCACACAACCTCTCGCTTACCTGCTCAGTCATAAGTAGGTATTTCAAACCAGAATAGAGGCTATATACATATATCTATTTATACACACATGGATAGATAGATATACACGTGCACTTAGTATTCCTCATACCGCAGTATGCTGCATAGGAATATAAGCTTTCTGCAACATAATATATGAATACCTTTTTTTTAAAATTCATCTTTATTATGTGATTGTTTCTTTCAAAACTGCACATACAGCAGGAGACTTACACAGTGAATGAGATGTTTGTGGAGTTATTTGATTGTTTCATTAGCTAGATCCCCTTTAAGTCATTTTGTCCACTCCGGCAGTCATTTGTGGATTTTCTTTTCTGTTCTCATTGGTCACATTATATTGCTTCACCAATTCAGCTTTTGCTGAAGAAGAGCCTGAGCTCCATGAAGGACACTAGAATTGTCAGGCTTGTTTTCCAGGTTGGAATACACTTCTAGATCTGTGTTCTGGGTGCAAACTGTACGAACAAACTAAAATCCCTCTTTTTTAATTAGAAACAAAGTGTCCAATGCAATGAGCTCACATGCGACAGCAGCATTGCATGCACAAGAGAATCGAGCTCAGGATCGGGGCTTAGGGAGATGGGCTGGATTGCCTTGTTTTACCTTGCAGAGTGGACATCTAGTGTGGTTATAGCTTGGAAAGGAATTGGTGACCAAGGAGTGTTTTAAAAACAGGCTACAGGCAAAAAAAAAAAAAAATAGAGGGCAAATCAGGACTACTAGATACAATGAATCCCAGTGAATAGCATGATTATTTATTTAGATTTCTTTACAGAACAGTGTACAGAGCACTTTGAAATAAATCAATGCAGCATGTTTACATTGCACATTGGTTCACAACTGGGGCATCTTTAAAATAGTTATAAGGAGCAGAACTTTCCCTTGACACCTGTGACTGAATTCAGAAAGAATAAGCTTGCTGATCAATGTGTAGAAATGGAGGGCTTAATGCTTTGCACGCATAGCCCACGGTGTCAGAACCTTTTATCAGGTGAACAAAAATATAAATCTAGAATGTAGACAAAGGGACACCAATGTTGTGTTTGTTGTAATATATAGCCTGCACATTCCCATTCTATGAGCTTTATAACGCAAGTACACAACAAAACCAGCTAGACTCATAGTAGGCAATCAACAGCTACTGTGCATACAGTGACACACACACTATACATAGACCTGCATTCTGTACAGCCACAGTGCATACAGTACACACACACTATACATAGAGCTGCATTCTGTACAGACACAGTGCATACAGTACACACACACATATACATAGACCTGCATTCTGTACAGCCACAGTGCATTCCTCATTGTGAGCCTGCTTCTGTTAACAGCGAGGCTCAGTGGTTGAGACACACAGGAGTTGACAGCATCTTTAACATTATTTATCATCATTTCACACAGATCTCAAGTCATTCTGACAGGCACAGGTTGAACCCATGGAAAGGAGAAGGTGTTGCTCCAGTGGTTGAATTCAGACCAGGTCTCAGAGGTCACAGTGTTTCCACTGGTTAAACCATGCTGCACTGACAATTTAGTTAGACTGCAGAGGCTGCACTTTCTTACGGCATGAAGACAAGTACACCTTGAGGTGTTTTTAAAATTCTCATCCCTGACACCGTATATCAGGGGGTCAGGCATCTGGGAAGAACCATCGTCACGTAGTAGTTAAAAAGCGCACGTGTCTTATTGGCAGCAGAGTCTGACCTTTAAACAGGTACTCAGTCAGCGGAAAGATAAAGAAACTCATGCTGAGAATGAGCTGCACCCGTGTAACAGGACGGTCCTCTGACCCTTGGAGGCTGAAGACTTATCAGAAGTAGCTTTTCTAGCAGTAATCAGAATTTGTAGGTATGTGTATATCACCACTGCCCATATGCTGCTGAAGTAAACAGCATTAAAAACCAATTGCTTGATGTTCTGAGAGGGAAGGATGATGAATAGACTGAGTCTGCAATTAAAATAGCCTTGGAAATAGCCTAGAGGCCCGTATGCGTAAGCTATGCTGATGTCGCTTAGGGTAGGCAGTATCCCCATTAACCATACCAGAGCTAAAGCAATGTAACCTCTGTTTACCGTGCACAGCTGGACGTGGTGCAGAGGAAAACAAATGGCAACGTATCGCTCTAGAGACATGACTGCAAGATTTAGTGGAGTGTTCATGCTAGCGCACGAAGATAGGAGCACAATTACAGAGCAAGCAGAGAGGAGCATGATGCCTTCAAAGCGTGCAAAGAGAAAGAGAAGCACAGCTAATGCTGTCTGGAGAAAATCATTAACCAAAAGGTGTATGAACAGCATGTAGCGCACAACCCCCTGGTACACAGGCTCTTTCAAGTAAATAAACACCATGACAAAGTTTAAGGAAAAGCAAGTAATAGTAAGAAATATGGAGAGGAAACATTGCACCCAAAGTTCCCCGGGAAATTGATCCTGGAGCCATGAAGAGGAATTTAGCACGGTCTCCATGTTCTCTGTCCTTCTGCAATCGAAAAAGAAATAAGAATCCAGCAATTAAAACAGAATGCTCAGGGAATTCATGCACTGCTATTCTGCTCTAGTTGTCTTGTCACTGTTACAGCCTGGCTATGAACAGGAAGCACTGAGCTCAAAATAAACCAACCCTAGTTTTCTCTCCAGTGTTTTATACAAGTTCCATCGCTAGTCTTTACAATGCATTCCCAAGCTTACTACACTTTCCTATGCTTTTACTATGGGACACTTGTATAAGGAGAAGCTGCATCCAATTGTTAAAGAGCTATTGGAATTCCTCAAATAAATCTTTCCTTTTTTTAAACTAAAAATTAGTAAGGTCTCTTACCATACAAAGAAGGGGATATTTGCTGCATGGTCACAGTTACATGCTGTATTTGCCATTGTGTATCTGTTCTTTACAATACTTCCTATGCAGTACTTATACTCTTTATTTCCCTCAATACATTTCCCATGCAGTAAACTATAGAGGTGAATATCTTACTGTTTGCTAAAGTTTAACAGCAGATTTCTTATCTTTTATCAATAGTTCAAAAGGGAATAAGGATTATGAGGGAAACTCTTTGATGGTCTTGGAATCCACTGAGAAAGCAGGAAAATGAAAGAGCTCTAGGTGTTAGAGAATACATTCCAAGCGTTTTACAGCTGCCTGCAATCACTGTTTCACCTGCACTGGCAGCTAAACTCATTTCTCTGGATTCATGCCTGATCAGAAGCAGTCTGCAGGAGCCCATGGTGGAGGAACACCTCGAAGTGCAAAGTGCATTGACAGGACCTCACCAGAGAGCAGCTGTGTCTGTGCAGCAAGAGGAGAGGGTTCAGCTGCCTGTGGCATGCACTTCTCATAATGCAAAGTGCATTGACAGGACCTCATCAGAGAGCAGCTGTGTCTGTGCAGCAAGCGGAGAGGGTTCAGCTTCCTGTGGCATGCACTTCTCATAATGCAAAGTGCATTGACAGGACCTCACCAGAGAGCAGCTGTGTCTGTGCAGCAAGAGGAGAGGGGCCAATAATCCCAACTAAGCCCCAGACTCACTTGAAGTGCCCTGACCTCTTAGTGTTCTAGCTGTGCAAGTCTGGGTAGACTTAGAAAAGTTTACCTTGCTATTTGTGCACAGTAATTTGGCAGTTTTCCCCATGTTGTACTATGCATTTCCCATAGTTTACCCTGATTTTCCATGTTCATTAATTTGCTTTACCATACCTCACTGGTCTTTACAATGCTTCCCTATGCTTTACCACACTTTATTACACCTTGCTTGGCTTTTACTATGGGAATACTTTTATAAGGAGAAGCTGCAGCCTACTGTTAAAGAGATATTGGGATTTCCCAAATAATTAATTCATTTTTTTAAACAAAAAGAATAAAGTCTCTTACCGAACAAGGAAGGTGATTGAAGGGATCCTGTCTGTGGCTCGATGTCAAGCCCTTTCTCCCCGCTGCAGAAGGCTCGGGCACTGATGCACTCAGTGGTTTAAACCAAGTAATGCCTTCTGCTTTCATAGGCATTGATAAATACCCTTTGTGCCAAAACCACCTGGAGAACTGACCTATCAGCTTTCCTTAGACTCAGGACAAGACGCAAGAGGAGCAGAGGGGGCGGAGCTTCTGCCTTATCTGATGTTTGATTGGGCGACTTAGAAAATCCCCTTTGGAGGAGCAAGAAAGGTGGTTGGGGAGCACAGGACCTCTTCTTAGCTTGCTCAGTCATAAGTAAAACACAGTAAGAAAGCCTTTATGCACAATAAGCAGATTTGGAGGTGCCATATTGTGCACCAATGGATGAAGTTGCCTTCGGAGACCAGTTGTCTCTTAGGAAGAGAGTCACCTGGAAAGAACCAGCGTCACATACTAGTTAAAAAGTTGGAGGCTGAAGACTTATCAGAATCAGCCTTTCCAGCTAAGTGTATATATGTGGCATGTGGTCACGGCTGGTCTGAACCCAGATTCAGAAGCTGCAGTTTAGCGCTCTTGCAAACTTTTATTATTCTTCACAAACGCAGGAACAAACATAACACTTCAGCTCCTTTACAGACATCCATACTGCCTGTCACACAGTCCAGTCTCGAGCACAGTTTCCGATGCTTCAATGCCCGTGTGTCAGATCCTGAAGCTAATCACTAATTCAGTAGCACAGAGCACCAACAAGCTCGTTGTTGCTTTTTCATCAATACCGGCAGAGCAAAGGCTCACTGTCTTGAATGGTGTTTGAGATATGAGGCTTTGACAATGCGATGGTGGCTGCAGTGCAAATTGACTGCCACAGAAGGGTTTCTGTTTCTTTAACGATGCCCATGATCTGGAGAATCGTAGAACACAGCTGTGCACTAGCTTTCAAAAAGTCACATGACCACAATATGGCACGCATGTGACGTCACAGAGAGGGCTTTCCATTTTCAAACATGAAGACTGCATCTCAAATGGTTTATGGGATATTAGCGGTTAAAAAAGGGTACATTGGTAATATTGTACCATCCGGCTGTATGTTAAACTGTGTGCATCAGATAGGATTTCTTCATATTGTAACAACACAGGCTTCCATTGCTGGCCATAAAGATATCTGTTTGTAAACAATGGGAGGCTTTCAATGTTTTTTTTGTTTTTTTTTCGTTAGACTAAATAAAACTTACTTATTTTCAGTCTAGATAATAAACTATTGAGAAGGTATTAAGAATGTACCCGTGTCTCTTCCATAGCCCCTCTGTGGTGATACCAGTTACCGGAGAACTTCAGGACTGCTCCATCTCTCCCTGCCTTCCACCGCCTCCTCCAGACCCCCCTGTTTAGACTGCGCTTGTAGATCTCTTGATCCGCCCCTCCTACTCTACACTGGACTTGCTTGACCTCAGAACCACGTTACTGGATCCTCAGCTGATGCACTATCCTTGCACTATTGCACTGCTAACATGTCACTGTAGATATAACTTGTTGTAACAGAGACAGCTTAGGTGTGGCCAAAATCGAAAAGGCATGCAGAGTACTAAACAACTATGAATATGATTGCCTATCTTCCCAGACCACAGTTAGTGTCAATTAACTAACACATGGATAGGTGGATAGATACTGGACACATAAAGAAGGATTGGAGCATTTTGTTTCAAACCTGTTTTACCCACTTAAACCCTTTGTTTTCTCAATGCCTTGCCTGTCTGAAAATCAAACCCTTCCCCTCTTCAAATATATGCAAGATATTTTAATGTGCAAGCAGTCTCAAAAGTGCAGCCCATTTGTATACAACAGAGATTTAAAGTTCCTTCCCAATGACAGAGTAAAACTTTTACCTAATTCATCGTGAGTCATCAGATTTCCAGAGTGAAAGCGAGACAGAGAGAGAGAGAGAGAGAGAGAGAGAGAGAGAGAGAGAGAGAGAGAGAGAGAGAGAGAGAGAGAGAGAGGGAGAGAGAGAGAGAGAGGGAGCAAGAGAGGGAGCGAGAGAGAGAGAGATAGAGAGACTCTCGATTGAGCCTCTGTGTGTTCCAGTTCTCAATAGATGTGCCGTGTCGACGAGTTCTTAAAAACAGGTAACTAACTACAGAAGTATTCTAAAAAAAGCTCACATATACTGTATTAAAAAAAGACAGGGACCACAGAAAGCACATACCAAGTTATAAATACAATCAATCCCAGTAAATAGCTATATTTATTAGTTTAGAATGGCGTACAGATCATTTACATTTCACATTAATCAACATGACTTATTTACATTATACATTTGCTTCCATGTGTGCATCTTTCAAATATTTAAAAAGCGGGTACAGTTAGTTCGCGGTGATGCCTGGGACTGTGTTCAGAAAGCATTAGCACCCGGGTAAATGCGTCCTGCTGCTCATTGATTTGATAATGCTGTGTGAATATGACCAACCATGTTGACAGATATTATCTATAATCTGGTAGTCTGGAACACTAAATCTCATCTCTTTCCACTATCTCAGCCCTTATAAAAGTTTACTACAGTATTTTTACACGACATGCTATTCCTATGGGTATATTATGTATTTAGCACAGTTTTCCCTGGTTTGCCATGTTTTGTAATATGCTTTACCATACCTCATTATAATTAAGTTAACTCTCATCTCTGTAGGATGCTCTTTAGTTAAATCCAGTAGAGTGAGTTGGAGGGAGAGTTTTCTGAGTCCCATTTCAGACCAGTTCAGCTGCAGATGGACATGAACAGGACCGATATAAGCCCATATATCGCATAGAGGATATTTTCAAAGCTGCTAACTTATCTTGAGCAAATCTTTGTAAAGAAAGTTCAGGAAATATAAGGAGAATCCTTTACAAAAGTTTCCCACAGTAAAAGCACAGCAACGTGTAATAAAGCACAGTTAAAGCGTGGGTAAGCATTTTAAATCCCAGAGAGGTATGGTTAAGCCTATTAATAAACATGACAAACCAGGGTAAACTATGGGAAATGCAGAGTATAACCATGGAAAAAGCATGGGGTGAACTGCAATACACTGTGCAAAAATACTGTGGGAAGCATTGATAAGGGATCACACAAACAAAACAAAAACACAAAAATATGATGAGAAATGTATACTCAAATAATCCCTAGTGTTTATAAGTACTGATATCGTTAAAAAATTATAAATGACCCCAACATACCCTGCACAGATCTATATCAGGGGTGTCCAGGTCTTTGTTCCAAGCCTGTTCTGCATTGTTTAAATGAACCAATGAAACCTCCCCAAACCCTGAAGTAGCTCATTACCTCATTTTACCTGTTAAACCTGGAGTGGAATGGCCCTCCAGGACCGGGATTGGACAGCCCTGTCCTTATCAAGTGCTGTGGATCCCCCAACAGGACTGACACAGTAAGGAGAAACATACTGATCTGGACCTAAAGGAAAGGCTAACTGATCGGGTGCAACTATTTGGTTTTCTATGATGTATCTTTATTCATGTCTTAATAATTCAGTTGGATCCCAGAGGCTGCACTTTCTTAGCACACAAACACAAGTACTGCTTGAGGTGTCTTTTGAAATTCTCGTCCCTGACGCCATATATCAGGGGGTCAGGCATTTCGGAAGAACCAGAGTCACGTAGTAGTTAAAAAATAAGACGTGTCTCATGACCTCTAGAGGCTGACCCACGAGAAAGTACTCAGTCAGCGGATAGATAAAGAAACTCATGCTGAGAATGAGCTGCACCCCGTGTAACAGGACGGTCCTCTGACCCTTGGAGGCTGAAGACTTATCAGAAGCAGCCTTTCTAGCAGTAAGCATAATTTTTATGTAAGTGTAGATCACCACTGCCCATATGCTGCTAAAGTAAACAGCATTCAAAGCCGCTTGCTTGGTGCTCTGAGAGGGAAGGATCATGAATAGACTGCGTTTGCAATTAAAATAGCCTTGGAAATAGCCTGGAGGCCCATATGCGTAAGCTATGCTGATGTCGCTTATGCTAGGCAGTATCCCCATTAACCATATCAGAGCTATGGCGATGTAACCTCTGTTTACCGTGCACAGCTGGACGTGGTGCAGAGGAAAACAAATGGCAACGTATCGCTCCAGAGACATGACTGCAAGATTTAGTGGAGTGTTCATGCTAGTGCACGCAGACAGGAGCACAATTACAGAGCAAGCAGAGAGGAGCATGGTGCCTTGAAGGCAGGCATTAAGAAAGAGAAACACACTGAACGCTGCCTGCAGGAAATCATTCATCAGGAGGTGTATGAACAACATGTAGCGGAACCCCTTGATACACAGGCTCTTTAAAGTAAATAAACACCATGACAAAGTTTAAGGAAAAGAAAAAAACTGTAACCAGTATTAAAAGAACGCTTTGTGCCCACAAAATATCCGGAAACCGATTTTGGGACGATGCATTTTGCTGGACGCTCATCTCCTTCCTCTGTCCTTTTTTTCCTGGAGATTTTGTGCCGATTCCTGAAATTGACAGTGAAATGCAAAGATTACAAAAGAAACCAGCTATTAAAAGAAGAGAAGATTGTGAATCTTGGAGATTCAGCTAGATAGCATGCTATTCTTAGTGTTATCTTCACTGCAATGGTGTGGTTGTGAAACCCTAGCCAGGCATTGCCCAATGAGACCCTCTCGCTACACTACAGTAGGCAGGTGAGAACACTGTGAGGGACTCTGGCCAAACAAGTAGCAGCTCAGAAGTACATTCACCCTGCTTTTTATTCTCCCCTACTGTAAACGTTCCATGGAGTTTACCATGCTATCTGTTTATCTGTTCTTATGATTGCCTATACTTCAATTCCTATAATAATAATATCTTTATATAGCACCTTTCATAGTGGACCACCATCACATTATATGCAGAGTCACTTACAATAGGTCGCTGATTTAACAACTCATCCGCAGGATGGAGCACAAGGAGGTTGTGTGACCCTGAGGTTAAGCGCAGTGTCACACAGTGAGTCAGTCAGTAGGAGGTGGGATTTGAACCGGTGACCTTCTAGTTACAAGCCCTGGACTTGAACCACTGGACCACACTGCCTCCTTGCTATACCAATCTATTAGTAAACTAATATACTACATCTCTGACGAAAAGTTTATTATTAAAAATAAAACAAATGAACATAATTTAGATATTTTATTTAACATCATGTAATCAAAGCAATTGCAAAATGATTTGGCAAAAGTCTACCGTAAGCCATGATAGTAGTTAGAGAATATTACACTCTTTTTCAAATAAGCGTTTTAACCTTCTTCCACTGGCTTCTTGACTCGCTTATCTGAACTGCTGTGCACCTGAGTAGAAGCAGTGATCCACATATGAAGAGATGTTGGATTTGATTTGGGATTTCCAGAGCAAATACTTTCTTCTTCTTCTTTAAATAAATAAATTAATTAATAAAATGCTGTAAAAGACTTTTACAGAAGCAGACTGGTGAAGTGTCCTGATCCAGAGCAGTTTCCCTCCAGCGCCTGTCTACCGGACTGCATTTCTGTTTGTGTCCCTCCACAGACGAAGGATTGGTTAGTGATGTACCTTATGATATTTATACTCAAGTAAAGCCCTCTAATTCCATAGGAGCCAATAAATGCCCTTTGCTACCAACGTCACCAGGAGAACTGACCTATCAGCTTTCCTTAGACTCAAGACAAGACGTAGGAGGCGCAGTGGGGCGGAGCTTCTGCCTTATCTGATGTTTGATTGGGTGACTTAGGAAACCCCCAGTGGGAGGAGCAAGACAGGTGATTGGGGAGCACACAACCTCTCGCTTACCTGCTCAGTCATAAGTAGGTATTTCAAACCAGAATAGAGGCTATATACATATATCTATTTATACACACATGGATAGATAGATATACACGTGCACTTAGTATTCCTCATACCGCAGTATGCTGCATAGGAATATAAGCTTTCTGCAACATAATATATGAATACCTTTTTTTTAAAATTCATCTTTATTATGTGATTGTTTCTTTCAAAACTGCACATACAGCAGGAGACTTACACAGTGAATGAGATGTTTGTGGAGTTATTTGATTGTTTCATTAGCTAGATCCCCTTTAAGTCATTTTGTCCACTCCGGCAGTCATTTGTGGATTTTCTTTTCTGTTCTCATTGGTCACATTATATTGCTTCACCAATTCAGCTTTTGCTGAAGAAGAGCCTGAGCTCCATGAAGGACACTAGAATTGTCAGGCTTGTTTTCCAGGTTGGAATACACTTCTAGATCTGTGTTCTGGGTGCAAACTGTACGAACAAACTAAAATCCCTCTTTTTTAATTAGAAACAAAGTGTCCAATGCAATGAGCTCACATGCGACAGCAGCATTGCATGCACAAGAGAATCGAGCTCAGGATCGGGGGCTTAGGGAGATGGGCTGGATTGCCTTGTTTTACCTTGCAGAGTGGACATCTAGTGTGGTTATAGCTTGGAAAGGAATTGGTGACCAAGGAGTGTTTTAAAAACAGGCTACAGGCAAAAAAAAAAAAAAAATAGAGGGCAAATCAGGACTACTAGATACAATGAATCCCAGTGAATAGCATGATTATTTATTTAGATTTCTTTACAGAACAGTGTACAGAGCACTTTGAAATAAATCAATGCAGCATGTTTACATTGCACATTGGTTCACAACTGGGGCATCTTTAAAATAGTTATAAGGAGCAGAACTTTCCCTTGACACCTGTGACTGAATTCAGAAAGAATAAGCTTGCTGATCAATGTGTAGAAATGGAGGGCGAATGCTTTGCACGCATAGCCCACGGTGTCAGAACCTTTTATCAGGTGAACAAAAATATAAATCTAGAATGTAGACAAAGGGACACCAATGATGTGTTTGTTGTAATATATAGTCTGCACATTCCCATTCTATGAGCTTTATAACGCAAGTACACAACAGAACCAGCTAGACTCATAGTAGGCAATCAACAGCTACTGTGCATACAGTACACACACACACTATACATAGACCTGCATTCTGTACAGACACAGTGCATACAGCACACACACACACTATACATAGACCTGCATTCTGTACAGCCATAGTGCATACAGTAAACACACACACTATACATAGACCTGCATTCTGTACAGCCACAGTGCATTCCTCATTTTGAGCCTGCTTCTGTTAACAGCGAGGCTCAGTGGTTGAGACACACAGGAGTTGACAGCATCTTTAACATTATTTGTCATCATTTCACACAGATCTCAAGTCATTCTGACAGGCACAGGTTGAACCCATGGAAAGGAGAAGGTGTTGCTCCAGTGGTTGAATTCAGACCAGGTCTCAGAGGTCACAGTGTTTCCACTGGTTAAACCATGCTGCACTGACAATTTAGTTAGACTGCAGAGGCTGCACTTTCTTACGGCATGAAGACAAGTACACCTTGAGGTGTTTTTAAAATTCTCATCCCTGACACCGTATATCAGGGGGTCAGGCATCTGGGAAGAACCATCGTCACGTAGTAGTTAAAAAGCGCACGTGTCTTATTGGCAGCAGAGTCTGACCTTTAAACAGGTACTCAGTCAGCGGAAAGATAAAGAAACTCATGCTGAGAATGAGCTGCACCCCGTGTAACAGGACGGTCCTCTGACCCTTGGAGGCTGAAGACTTATCAGAAGTAGCTTTTCTAGCAGTAATCAGAATTTGTAGGTATGTGTATATCACCACTGCCCATATGCTGCTGAAGTAAACAGCATTAAAAACCAATTGCTTGATGTTCTGAGAGGGAAGGATGATGAATAGACTGAGTCTGCAATTAAAATAGCCTTGGAAATAGCCTAGAGGCCCGTATGCGTAAGCTATGCTGATGTCGCTTAGGGTAGGCAGTATCCCCATTAACCATACCAGAGCTAAAGCAATGTAACCTCTGTTTACCGTGCACAGCTGGACGTGGTGCAGAGGAAAACAAATGGCAACGTATCGCTCTAGAGACATGACTGCAAGATTTAGTGGAGTGTTCATGCTAGGCACGAAGATAGGAGCACAATTACAGAGCAAGCAGAGAGGAGCATGATGCCTTCAAAGCGTGCAAAGAGAAAGAGAAGCACAGCTAATGCTGTCTGGAGAAAATCATTAACCAAAAGGTGTATGAACAGCATGTAGCGCAGAACCCCTGGTACACAGGCTCTTTCAAGTAAATAAACACCATGACAAAGTTTAAGGAAAAGCAAGTAATAGTAAGAAATATGGAGAGGAAACATTGCACCCAAAGTTCCCGGAAATTGATCCTGGAGCCATGAAGAGGAATTTAGCACGGTCTCCATGTTCTCTGTCCTTCTGCAATCGAAAAAGAAATAAGAATCCAGCAATTAAAACAGAATGCTCAGGGAATTCATGCACTGCTATTTTGCTCTAGTTGTCTTGTCACTGTTACAGCCTGGCTATGAACAGGAAGCACTGAGCTCAAAATAAACCAACCCTGGTTTTCTCTCCAGTGTTTTATACAAGTTCCATCGCTAGTCTTTACAATGCTTTCCCAAGCTTACTACACTTTCCTATGCTTTTACTATGGGACACTTGTATAAGGAGAAGCTGCATCCCACTGTTAAAGAGCTATTGGAATTCCTCAAATAAATCATTCCTTTTTAAACTAAAAATTAATAAAGTCTCTTACCATACAAAGAAGGGGATATTTGCTGCATGGTCACAGTTACATGCTGTATTTGCCATTGTGTATCTGTTCTTTACAATACTTCCTATGCAGTACTTATACTCTTTATTTCCCTCAATACATTTCCCATGCAGTAAACTATAGAGGTGAATATCTTACTGTTTGCTAAAGTTTAACAGCAGATTTCTTATCTTTTATCAATAGTTCAAAAGGGAATAAGGATTATGAGGGAAACTCTTTGATGGTCTTGGAATCCACTGAGAAAGCAGGAAAATGAAAGAGCTCTAGGTGTTAGAGAATACATTCCAAGCGTTTTACAGCTGCCTGCAATCACTGTTTCACCTGCACTGGCAGCTAAACTCATTTCTCTGGATTCATGCCTGATCAGAAGCAGTCTGCAGGAGCCCATGGTGGAGGAACACCTCAAGTGCAAAGTGCATTGACAGGACCTCACCAGAGAGCAGCTGTGTCTGTGCAGCAAGCGGAGAGGGTTCAGCTTCCTGTGGCATGCACTTCTCATAATGCAAAGTGCATTGACAGGACCTCACCAGAGAGCAGCTGTGTCTGTACAGCAAGAGGACAGGGTTCAGCTGCCTGTGGCATGCACTTCTCATAATGCAAAGTGCATTGACAGGACCTCACCAGAGAGCAGCTGTGTCTGTGCAGCAAGCTGAGAGGGTTCAGCTGCCTGTGGCA